>DWKC01001163.1:0-10606 GCA_018249195.1 Racta chiria
CTCTTAAATTTTAAACTTATTCTTTTATTTTAAGCATTTCTTGTAGTAGTAGTTGTAGGTGCATATTATGTAAAAAAAAGTCCAGTTTCTATCTACCACTATTTAAGAGAACCCTGTGTCCTGGAACGAGAGTAGTCTCGAAACCTAAATGGAACCCTCAAAATATAGAGTAAATTAAATGTTTCATTAGTGTTTTGGTCACCTCGCCAGCTACCCAGACATCAACTCCGCATCCCCATTAAACACCGCAGGGCATCATATGATGCGAGACACCATTACTTTCTATTGTTATCGAGATGCGCGGGAGTCGGCAAGGTCACCCTCCAAACTCACCCCACAACTGCCTCCATCTAAACTCCAGCTGCCTGTTCATAGCCAGTTCCTTCTTAATCCTGTAATGTACTCGCTGTATGATAGAGTTCTCAAAGCCGGCCAGTTTCAACAGGTAAGGTTGTGAGCTGGAATACCCAAAGGGATCGATGGCCCACGAGTTCTTCGGTATGTAACCCAAGTTGTCGATCAACCACTGGTGACCCGTAGTGAGTTGCTGTGCGATAGACAGCCAGTGGGAGTTGGCTTCGTCGTTCATAACCCATCCGCCGGTTACTATTTCTATTTGACCCGTTTTAAGCAAACTGAAATAGGAAGGTAAGTTATGGTGTGTCTTTAGTGCGCATACTACTGAGTTAATAATTTATTAAAAAAAAAACTTCAAATGACTGAATGCTTCAGATGCCAAGTAATAATATGAGAATTAAACATGATCAGATGACGCTTAAATTTGGGCCAAATGACAAGTACCTTTCGAAAAAAAAAATCATAATCACTACGTCCTGTAAAAAGATATGATAACGAACATTAAAAATATAAATACATATTAATAATAAGTATAAATCCAAGATATAAATCCAATTGAGAACCTCCTTTTTTTGAAGTCCCTGAAATTTTTTATAATATACACAACTGGATTATTGCCCACGTCGCTGTTCCCGTTCGATTATAATGTTAATAAAGGAACGCCACTTGTCATCAGGTGGGATCGTAGTCAAGCGCTAACTTATTGAATAATGAAAACAAAACAGATCTTGAAATTTCAGATGGAATTAATTTCCGTGTCCTATAATGACGTTGTTTAATTATTTTTTTTAATAAATTCTGTACAACATGTGAATATAAATTTCATGAACGAGATTTTGTGGACAGTATCGTACACGAACTGAAGCATGACTGTCGAAAACGTGTTCCGCGAGAACGTTTGTGTCTCGCTAACCAAAGCGCGCCTGAACGTGATGCATGTTTCCAGTGGAATGATTAAGTTCTATATTAATTCCGCCTATAATTTATTTCCCACTGCCCAAAGGTTGACTGACAGAGAATGCTTTTAGCATTAAGTCCGCCTTTTGTATCTATATGTTTAAGGTTCAATAAAGTTTAAATAAATAATTCGATTTCATGTGGGAGAGGTATCACAAACTTTGATCTAGAAGAGGGATTTTTGTGAATTATGAGGAGCTCTGCTAAAATATTTTTTTTACAGCCATAATTGTTTATTTAACCCATTAAACTCCGCGTGGCATCATAAGATGCGAGACACAATAACTTTCTATTGTTATCGAGATGCGGGGGAGTAGGAAAGGTAACTTCTAAATGGGCATAGAAACCAAATACTTTTGCAATAATGTTGCACTGACGTTTGTTTGACGAACAAAGAATGGTGATGTCATCAAACTTTTTTCTCCAAATATAAATATAATGAGAGTAAAAGAAATGATTTCAAAATCTACAGCAACTGAAAATTTGTGACGCGGATAGATGTATATGTATAGTCATACAACTTGTATATAGTATAGTATGTATATGTATAGTATGTATATATGTGTTTAGTCATAACACTTGTGTGCTACCAATAGTTAAATAAATACAGTACATATGTACGTGTGTGTATTGTATGGTGGTTTGTGTCGGTGTGGGTGTGCTTGCATGTCGTGTAACTTGTGTGTGGCGTAGGGCGGCGACGGGCAGGAGACCTCGCTGGTGCCCAACACGTACTTCGACCACGTAAGTAACACATGTTTAAACTTGTCATGTTTCTACCCTCATATCTTCACACTTTCTCACAGCATGGTGTGCCTTAGTTGAGCTATTTGATGTAGATTTTATAGGTATAGAATATTAACTTTTATTGTTAGGTACATAATAATAATAATAGGTAAGTTGATTGCTTCGTGTTTTAATGCGGTGCGTTAGTTGCGGTTTTGTGGCTATATATATATATATTTTTATCATGTTCATAACATTTTTGTGCTCCAGTTTTAGGATTGGTTTCATTATTAGAATATTTATCTCGTTACAGTTAATTCTTGGACATTAAATTATGTTTTTCGGTTAGATACTTGTTAAATTCGTTGGTAACTTTTGGTTCCAGTAAAATAGTAATCTGTTGATTGATGTAATATAACATACAACATAAAAATATTAAAATGTATTTTTAATTTTAAGGGTGAAGATATTTATAATAGAAATTCACTATTTATTCGTTATGCTCGCCTGGCTAGTTATCACGTCCTTGCTTGTATCAGCGGACAGTCCGTCGTGTTCCGACTGGGGGCTTGAGAGACAATTGACAAGCACTTGTCATGAGGTGGTTCGACTGCTCATTTGTTGGCTCCACAGAGCTCCTCATAAGATGCGAGACACAATTACTTTCTATTGTTATCGAGATGCGCACGAGTCGGAAAGGTCACCAAAACACTCAATCTATACAAACACGTCATCAATATTGGTATTTTTGAACACTAATGGCTTGTATAATGAATTATTGAAACTAAACATACCGGTGGCACAGCAGCGAGACAGCGGCTCCCAGCAGAGCCCCCGCGCGGAGGATCACGCGGCGGAGGACGACGGCGCCTCTTCCGCTGGGTCGGGGGACTCCGGCTCGGGCTCCGAGGGTGACGAGGTGGAGTTTGTGCCCTCCTCGTGGGACTGCCGGGCTGCGCCGGCGAAGTCCTCGCTGAGAAGCTTGGAGCAGCCGCCTGTGAGTGCTGCGTATCAAAGTTTTAAATAAATAAATAAGTATCTTAGTCAGTAACCAATTGTAAGGTAATTTAAAACCTTTAAACTCCGAAGCATCTTATGATGCCCGAGACACAATAATTACTTTGTATTGTTATCGACATGCGCATTAGTCGGAAAGGTCACTGTATTTTATTATAAATATTTCATTTTAAAAAACTAACCTTTGTTATATGACCTATTGGTTCCTATGATGAAATAAATAATTTGGCTTTGGCTTTGATTTTGACTTTGACTTTGACTTTCGACTTTGTCTATACATACATCTGATACTAAACTAAGCGTAATCATGAGAAATAGCGTTGTAATATGGTGATACAAATACATTACAGACAACTGATAAATATCCATACGTATATTTTTGAAATACATAGAGGTATAGGTATTTTTTAAACATCTAGACACAGAACAATGATTCCTGTTCATCAAAGAAAAAAATATATTTTGGGTGGGAATCGAACCCACGATCTCTGGGTTATCAGTTAATATGGTTGGTATTATTGTTGTCCATTATGTTTATAATTTCATGACATTTTGATTATAACTTTGAATGCCATCATAGTAAATGGCTAATTGTGAGACATTTATCATATTTAAGACCTAATATTCCATAATTACAGTAAATAAACATTCATTTCGAAAGAAAATATTAGGAATATAATTTTTATTTATTTATTTATTTATTTATAACTTTATTATACACTATAAAGTGGTACAAAAGATGAGCTTAATGCTATAAGCACGCTCTGCCAGACATTTAGGAAAAATAGACAGACAACGAAGGCGGTATTTAAAGAGGAACTGATATGACTGGAATAATATTACTAATTTGCGTATGTGTATATATTACACTTCTGTGTATACCTAATAGTTGAGAAATATATACATAAATAAGACTTAAGTCTTTTAAATATAACATTTGTGTGTAGAGTGTATGTGAGAGCAAGAAGCGCGTGGTGTTCAAGCGTCAGAAGTACCACTGCGTGTACGAGTACCCGCGCGAGGTGTGCGACGTGGAGGGCGTGTCTCCCGCGTACCCCGCGTACGCGCCCTACCTGCCCGACCTCTCCACGTACTGCGGTCAGTATGACTTCATTAACATGACCCATTATTAAGCACGGGTCTCGTGCTACTCCTAGAGCATTGTGGCGACGTCTCACATACGTCACACGGTGACGTGATAGAAGCCTGAATCACGCTATCGGAGTTTTGTACATCGTCTGCATATATATAAGTTGCGAATATGAATAGTTGGAGCACCGCCTCTCCTCAACTATGACACCTCGACTGGTCGGAGTTTCCCGAATGCCAAAACATTATTAATATTTAAGGGATGGCTAAAGGTCATAAACAAAAACGCCACTTGAGACTTTCAATAATTGGTCTATTGTGGCCAGGGCCTAGAGCGTACTCTACCACACTGCTCTTGTGCGGAATGGATTGTTGGATTGGTTAGTGGCCCACGTAAGTCAAGGATGTTTTTATGCCGGCGCGTTATTATCGGCGCAGTCTACCCAGACTACGCTTATGAGAGCAATGTATTTTTTAAAGTGTCAAAAACTCTTGGGCTTATGATGAATTAGTGTGATTCAAAGATGAAATTAAATGAAATAATTTATGCCTTAAAAATAAAAGATAAAAATAAAAGATACAAGATACAAACAAGATAACTCTGAGTAACTGCTTGGCTTCAACCCAATAATGGCCCACTAGTGAGCACACGGGTCTCTCCTCAGAACTGAGGAGGCATAGAGCGTTCTCCACCATGCTGCTCCAGTGCGGTTTGGTGGAGAAGTAACCGCGTAATGGCCCGTTTTGAAGCATTAAATTAACCAACAATAACCAATATCCATTCAGCCATAGTTTTAGTGACAATAAAAGCTTTTAACTAACCGGTTTGATAATTAGTGCAGTTTTATATTATAACCGTATAATGTGTGTGCGTGTGTGTTGTCACTAACAGAGTGGGACGCGAGTAGCGCGGAGGACGCGGAGCTCGGGTACGGGCAGCTGTTCGGCGCGCCTAGCCCGCTCGACGCCTTCCCGCTGCGCGCCGGACTGGCCGGTCAGTACATACAGACAGACAGACACACACTTCGATTCGCTTTAAAAATTAACGATACTTTGTTTTCGCTGAAAGCTTTGTAGACACATAAACAGTCACTCACCCGCTCACACATCCACTCACTCACGCACACATGCACTCCCGCAACGTACGCTCGCACGCCCATGCGAGCACACAAAGACATCTTCCAGAGCACGCACGTGCGCAACTCACATTTAACCATGCGGTAAAATTTTGCAAATTCGCTTGATGACATAAGTAACTTGCATTCTTTTTATTGACGTGAATTAGGTATACCAGTCGTTACATTCATTTTACAGATTACGACGAGGACTTCTTCATATCGTCGTCGGCGCGGCCCTTCGAGAGTCTCGGCGTGATGTCGAGCAGCAGTCAGTTCTTCCCCGGCCTGCACAAGCCACCGCCGCCGCCCTCCCCGCCGCCCCTGGTGCACCCCCGCACCCCATCGCTCGACTTCACAACCCCGGACTCGGGCGTCGAGGACATCACTCCCGGCTCCACGCTCGACGAGGATTTCAACACCGAGAAGCTTCCAGAAGACACTCAGTGTTGGCGGCCGCTGGACAGTGCCAGCTCCAGTGAGTCGGTTAGCCCGAGCTCCCCTAGCGAGGCGCTCGGGGGCCTACGGCACACTAGGTGTGTATCGACGATCATTTATTATTAGATTATTAGTTTAGTTAAAATTTATCTTTTTAAATTTTCGCTGTGCCTCTTCGTACGTACTTTTTTATAGGAATAGCCGAATGAGCAACATGATGGTAAATGGTCACTGTCGCCCGTGCACATCAGAAACAACAAAAGCATTACCGACTGGCCTAGTGGTTGGTCTAGTGGTTAGTAAACCTGACTACTAAGCCAGAGGTCGTCGGTTCGATTACCACGCGGGAGAAACTTCCGTGATGAACAGGAAAGTTTGTTTTGTGTGGCTGGGTGTAAAAATATCTACATAAGTATGTATTTAAAATGTATATGTGTATGTTTACCAGTTGTCTCGTTACCATTGTACAAGCTAGCGTTTAGTTTGGGATCAAATTACTGTGTGCGAGTTGTCCAATGATATTATGATTTTGAGATGTGTTGTCGGCTAAAAAAAATAATTAAGTAAATAAATATTTAATATATAAAAGTCTCACGTCAGTCTTTATGACAGAATGCTCTGAAACGGCTTGATCTAACTATATCATTTTATACGTATATTTGGTGGGTCTGAGAATAGGTCGTAAGCTATTTTTTGTACCCTTAGTGATAAGGGTAGGCCTATCCTGATTATTGGACATATCTGGACAATGTTTTTGTGGCGACATCGCACATAAGTCACACGGTTACGTCACAGAAACCTGAATCACGCTATCGGAGTTTTCTACATCGTCGACATATATATAAGTTCCGAACATCGACAGTCGGAGCTCGGCCGCTCCCCAGGCATGACATCTCGCCTGCCGAGAGATCTCCCTTTTGCCAATTTTTTAAGATTTGACTTGAAAACATATTTATAGCCCTAAATTTTCACCCTCAATTTTTTGTACTTCTGCAAAACCTTTGCTGGCTCTGCTAGTAAATATATATTATAAAGGTCTAGTTTGTTTATTGTGATAGGGACAAGCTGAAGCTGGACCTACCGCCCAGCCCGCACGTGCCGTCGCCGCGCCACGGCCGCGTGTTCAGCTTCGTGGTGGAGAAGCCGCGTGCCGAGTGCGACCACGACACACCCGAACCCACCTTCTCAACCTTCGGTAAGAGCCCGCCACGAAACCACGAACACGAGCAAAAGAGTATCATCCTCACCGACGAGGAGACCGAATGCGTCGAGAAGGAGGAAAGCGTCAAGGAGCCGGTGAAAGGCGAGGGCACTCTACTGGACAGTGGCGACGAGGACTCCGGCATCGAGAGCAGCTCCAAGGCCACGTTGGAGCGCGCCAAGCCCCCGCCCCCCGCCACGCCCAACCTATCGTAGGCCTCCGCCCCACGAGAATGCCATCACACCCTCGTAACTCGAGCCCCAACGTTCGCATCGCGTAATTAGAATAAAAGTAGATGTTTTTGTATATAGGTAATGTGACGTGTAAGGCTAAGTACGTGGGTTCGATTCCGTGCGCGTGTCGCCGCACTGTTGCCATTACGTTAGCCGTTAAGTGTTATCGTGTTCCGTTCCGTAGAGCAACGCATTGATTTTGCATGACACCAATACATATCGGAGTTGATCGTTTCAGTATTCAACGTTGGAACGCAACGTTCGTCCGTTTGTTTAGTGTTTTCTGTAACTATGGTACAAAGTGTGCGAAATGTATGTATGTAGAAGCTTATGTTGCAACGGACGTGCAATATGCTTCGATATCTATGCCTGGAACTAGCTGTCTATGTTAAAAAAAAAACTATTTAAGATTAATGTAGCACGTATACGACGATTTTACTCGTAGACCAATTTAACCCGGATTTATTTTAAAGCGAATGGTCTTTTTTCGATCAATATATATTTTTTGTCTGTCTGACGCCTGTCGCATTCGACAAGTTCACTACAGACGGCAGTTTTAATACTAGACTTTTTTTACTTTTTAATACGTAATAATTTGTAATATGTCATTTAATTCCCATCATTAATATTCAAATCATTAGGTTAAAATATTATACATAATTTTAAATTGTATAAATCAAATAATTTTTGGATTTTTTTAAACAAACCGCTGACAAAATGTATCACTTGCATCGTGGTTTCGTAAAACCACAAGATTTTATTATTTTTGCCTTTGGATATATATGCTCGTTGTCTTTGGATTGATTGTAGATGCGTCCAGCCAATATGTTACATAGACTGCTTTAGTTCCAGGCAATTTGTAGGTCCTAACTGCAGCCTAATTTTAATCTTTATACATCAGCAAAGGCCTACCAACTGAGGCACTACTCCGTCTCATACTCGTTAGATATTTTCATACGTAATATTTTTATCTGTTTATTTCGTAATAGTTGCCGATTAGATTGTAGTTATCGCACGTCGAGGGCACGCGATCGTAGTCAAATTTTGTGAAGTCAAAACTAAAAAAAAATCATTAAATGTATTTCATTATTATGTGTATTATTAAATGCCCGATGTGTTTTCTTGTGACATTACATCTACGCACAAAAGATACCAAGCGACGTCAGCCGTGAACGCCCCAGTGTCTGTAGTTCCGACTGGTATTATAGTCAATTCTATAGATTCGCACGTCAATTTACAAAATTCAAATCACTCACTCATTTCCTATAGTCGTTTCACAGTAGATACAACTATTGTATGAGATTGTAAAAAATAGTAGCTTTTGCACATTTTCTACTAACACAATATAAGGAATGTACAAAAAGTTTGTACCGGTTTCGTACGATTCCGATTCGATTTGTCTTTCAAATGGTTATTTGAAGGTAAATCGAGTTGGACGTGTAGTATACGAGTATCGGTATCCCAGTCGCAACTATAAATATTGGGGACCTGAAGCCAATTCTAGTTAAGTAAAGTTTATATTAGATAAGTGTAGGTTAAATATAAGTTGTGGTGACAGTTAGATGTTGCGTATTTATAGGAGACAGCGGCGGATACACTACATGACCTATTTGAAATCTAGAACAATTAATTTCTACGTTATACAGAAAATACCTTTAGTTTCGTAGAGTAACATAAAATATGAATATATCAATATAAATAAAATTTCAATTTAGAAAGCGATTTTAAACAAATTCGTATGTTAATTGTGTTTTTGTTAATTTTACTGCGGAGGACTAGCTTTCTTAGACAATTGTAAATTCTCTCTTTATGGTTCAATTTCGACTTGTTTTAATAACCGAGAGTTGATATGTATGTGAATGTATGTAATATTGTATGGCAGATGTGGTGTAGTGTTTCGCCGCGTGCTCCGCGTGTGGTGACGTCACGTCACCAGGTAATATGCAATACGTCCAAGTGTGAACCTAATGTGCAATTCTTCTCATTTCCATATCATCGCGTTGTAGATGTTTAGTTATCGCTGTAAATATAATTTAATGTTATCGGTATCTTTTTTTATTACGAAATTTATTAATTGTACTACATGTTTATTGTTCTGCACATTATTTTTAACAGTTTTAGATTATTTCGTTAATGTACAGGTGTAAATAAACGGTAGATGTTCATTTTGTTGCAGTTGCGTGTAGGAATGCTCTTGGGTTAGATTTTTAACGTAAATATTAGTGGGACGAGCGCGGGTCCACTGGCCCAAGCGTGGGCTGGCGGGCGGACCGAGCGCGTCAGTTAGGTTTTAGTTTTTGGTTTAAAAATCTCTGCAACGTAAGTCGTTAACCTCCACCCTTTATACAATGAAAACGAGGAATTATTTGAATGAATTGTCCAATAATAATATGGTATTTATAATTTATTGTTTGTAAGTGGCTGTTGCCGCGACACCAGCGGGGACGGCCGCCTTGGGAGTCTTTACATTATTATTATAACTGTGTAGAATCTTTTAAAAGTATTTATATGAAAAATAATGAATAATTAATAAAACTCATGACTCGATAAGTTTTTTATTTCACGACTTTCAATATTCTACCTTAAAAATATAGACATTACATTAGAGTAAGAAGAAGAATAAATAGGACGAAAAAAATTAAATAATTCACATAGTCGAACATCAATGAATTATTATCAGATAAGTCCAATTTCATTTTCAAGTCGATTTCCATTCATAGAATTGAGACATTTACTTAATTTTATGAAATAAATGGGTCATCATAAATAAGTGGAATGTGTAACTTTTTTTTTTAATAATTATTTTTGTATACAATTCGCTAATGTCAGTAGTAACAATATTGTCGATGTACAGAAAGCATTTGCTAGCCCACGTTAGTGGTGAGTGGTGAGGGTGGTCAGCTGCGGCGCCAGATGATGACGAGGCCGGACGCGTCGCTGGTGGCTAGCAGGCTCTCGTCGTAGCTGAAGCTGACCCCCAGCACAGGGTGCGCGTGACCTGCGAGGCACACAAACCGAAGTTCAGGCGACAGACAACTGTGGCCCATCGACTTATTGACAAGTTTGTAATGGTTACTTAAATCTAAATAACTATTAATGACTGAGTGTGGGAGTTAGGTTTTACAATCATTATATGGACACTAGTGTTGTCCAATGTACGATTTCATGTCCTATTATTTATGCCCTAAGCTAGACAAATATCACATGCTTCATGTAATGGATTAGTAATCACAGCAGCCGAATGATTTCAACTACTTCGAGGATGACCAACAAGTTGCCAGTCAAGAAGGAAGCGAAAGGGAAAGACGAAGATGTACCTCTGTACATTTATAACTGACTTAACACATACAAACAATCGTCGATTGGCGAGACTAATAATGAAGACATCATCATCAATGCAACCCATAACTGTCCCACTACTGGGCTCGGGTCTCCACTCACAATGTGAGGGGTACAGGCCATAGTCCACCACG
>DWKC01001164.1:0-10596 GCA_018249195.1 Racta chiria
AAAATATAACATTATAATATTATTAATTGCGAAAGTTTGCGAGGATGGATGGTTGTTTTTTGCTCTTTCATGTAAAAATTACTAAATGGATCTGAATGAAATCTCGTATAGAGATAGATTGTAGTTCGGAATAACACATAGGTTACTTTTTATGTAAACCTCACGCGGGATCTCATACTGCCGTGGGCGGAAACTCATTCTCTATATATTATTATTATATTATCTATTTATTGAATACATGTTTTATATAGAGGCATTTAGTTTGTATCTACTTGTACTATATAAGTTAATTTGTATTTCGACTTTGAAATTTTTACAAATATCATCAGAAATAAACAAAGTTAAGCGAGTAATTTAATTTCACAGCAAAATGAATAACTTCGATTCAATTCAAGATAATTATTTCATCATGGGTACATCGAGCTCATTTCATGAAAGTCAAAATATTGCATGAAATGATGTAAGTCGAAGTCAATTTGATCAATAACGATACCTTTAAAATTGTTTACTGATTTAACAAAACCCGTAACCAATCCCACGGTAACGTCTAAAGTCTCGGTAGACAATACCTATCTACACAATACGTATGCCGTACATTACAAGTACAGCGTACATTACAAGTACAGTCAGCTTCAAAACTGCTATATGAAGTTATTCAAAGATGCTGAGATAACTTATCGTACAGACCTAGTTAGCAAAGTTGCCAAGACTAGATAAAACACATTGCATTACTTTCACCCTCACAAAGTATACCCAATGTTGGCAAATCTACGCTTTTACGTTCTTACACAATCTGGCTGGCAACCATTTATGGTTCACTAAAGAGGTCACTAGAGAGATCATGGGTTTCTCATAAATAAGATGGAGAAGAAGAAGACGAAGAAGAAGAAGACGAGAAAGAAGAAGAAGTAATAGAAGAAGAAGAAAATTTTATTTTAATTAAAATAAAATATAAATGTAAAAATAATAATGGTTGTCGCTCAAACTTGCAGTTGCAGTGGTGTCAAGGGCAAAAAGGGGTCGCACTCAGATAACGGCGTGGTGTTACGTGGTGTCTTATATTTCAGTGCGCTCGAGAGTCGCGTGTAAGCCTGTGAGCGGTGCAGCATGCTTACTGCAATTTCGAACTCCAGTACTATGTTTCACCAAAAGTGTTATTACCAGTTTACAAAATTAAAAGTAATGTAATTAAATACTTGTGAAGAAAATTATTAGGGAAACAGGTGGACTCTACCCACCACAAGTAACTTCGAGTAGCAGAATGATCCGGGAGCTACGAACTGAGTCTAGTGAACTAAACGAATGGATCTACTACTATTTCTTTCTCTTTTAATCACGAAGGTGTACCGCAACAGAAGGATGTCTCAAGGAACGATGAACTATGGATTGTTCCCTTAGTGTTTTTCTATGAGACCTTCGCTAAACGATTGACACATTACATCTATCTACATTATTATAATATTAATTATTTAGAAATTGAATTCGATCGCCATCTTTCTATAGCATTCTATAGAATATTTATCAATAATTTCATTTGTACCAAATGCATTGCTTTTGTCATGTGATAATATTCTGATAAAATAGTAATAGAATCAGCAATTAATTAGTAACTAAACATTCTGATAAAACTAGGGTTGATAACGGACAAACATACAAATACAAACGCTATAAAAATTCAGCTTTTCAGCAAACAAAAGGAACTCCTTTCTTTTCCTCCTTAACATTATTGTCACGGGAATAAAGACTCAACTCTATATAAATCTATAGCCATCATAGATATTTGGGTAACGACGTCAATGCTATAAATTCTAGCAATTGCTTCCGCACAAACACGGCCCGGTTCGAGAAAAATGGGCTTCGATGCCAATAAGAATAAAACGATATTTCAACCGGTATAAAATATATCTACAAGCAAAGAGGTAGGTAGTTTTAGCCATCCATGAAGCAAACATTACCTGAAATGACAATAAGTAGAACACATTAATTACGATAGCCTTACACGTGATGAGAAAGAACAGTTCTCTATTGAAGACCATGCATCGATAAAATTAATGTAGAAGAAATAATTCTTTTTAAAAAACACAATATTTCGAAATATGTACTATTGTTTTTGGGATCCTGTGCCAGTAAAGCCGTTCTACACCAACCTCGAGCCACTTACTTATGTATGTCGGTATAACATACATTGATATAATTTTGTAAATTTGCTTGAAAAGCAAATGGAAAAGCAGATGGAGTGATGGAAACAACCATTTTTCTGCGCATAGTCTACGTTTATTTATATTATATTAAGGCTATTACAAAAAAAATGTGATTCACTCATAGATGGATGGACTCCGTTGAACCCGACGCTTAATGTTAAATTGGATCTTACTGCCTGTTACTTGTGTCAGTTACCATACGTCGTTTTCTGGCTGGGGTTTGAGAGCCAGTTATTCTCTTTTTCGCCACGTTTTTCAGGCATCCCCATACTTCTTCTGTCTCCCATTCTGAAGCGGTCGTGGTGTCTGGGTTCAGATAGTGACGACATTGTATCCGGTTATTTCAGCGACGTACTGCTACACTTCTTTCTTTGTCTTCCCCGCGCGTGCGGATCTATTACTTCCTTCCTGGCAGGCAACGCGTTAGTGACACCTCAGTCTGGTATTGCTCATATTTTTCGGCGGCGGTGATCGCTTACCATCTGCTGACCAGTCTGTCCGTTTATAAAAAAATAACAAAAGTAATAGCGTGTGATGTTATAAACAAAATAAGCATCGTGTAATGAATGTGTTTATTCAAGTAAACCGTAATTAACATAAGTTGAAAATCATATAAATTATGCTTTCGCTGTGAAAACATTTACGGTAATTTCCAAGCCCGAAAATTCTAAAATATGTTCAATTCGTTAATATTCCGTCCGTCCAGTTTAACCCACAAATGCTTTTTGCTAAACTTTTTCTTCATGAACCACTGCAGTATAGTGGAACACATTTCAGAGAGAATCGAGGTTTTTGGCGAGAGCTGGGGTTTTCACCGATTCTTCTCTGTCGGAACCTGGAACGAATTCCATTTGAAGTTTATTAAAGTTGTAAACGTTTTGAAGTTTAGGTGAATTTTGTTTGACGAAGTTGAATGTGGGGAACAAGTTTATTTTCTAATATATGTGATTGGAATCTATATGATTTAAACTATATGGATATTCTTAAGGAAACAATTGTCAAATGCCGAGACTGTGTTTTTAAGTCGGCGCAGTTATTGTTAGTTTTTATTTTATATGAAAATAGTTTTGGAATATATCACAGAGGCGTTCATGGCCCTGCGTCTTGCCTTGATTCCAAGTGATCAACGAAGTAAAGCAACAGCGGGCGCGGTTGGTAGACCGCTAGTGGCAAAAATTTCATGATCGATTCCTTGCTTCGGAGGGCACGTAAAGCCGACGGTACCTATTGTTATCGTTAAATAGTAAGCCATATCGAAGATCTGTGGGCGGCATAATAACTCCTGACACTTAGGTTGGCTGCTAACCCCTGCACCAATCCGCACTGGAGCAACGTGGTGGAGTATTCTCTAGGCCTCCTCATTACGAGGAGAGATCCGTGCTCAGTAGTGGGCCATGATAGCGTTGAAGCCAGCCAAGCCATATGACGCATTGACTCTTATTTGGAGATTTGGATTTCCGGGTCTTATTTTTTACTTTTTTTACTTATTTAACCCATTAAACTCCGCGTGGCATCATAAGATGTGAGACACAATAACTTTCTATTGTTATCGAGATGCGCGGGAGTCGGAAAGGTCACATTTAACTATTTATTCGAATGTATGTGTCAAATGCTAAATTATTTTTGTAATTGTAATTCTAATAAATTATTGTTGTAATTTGTAATTAAATTTTATAATTTTTGTCATAGCCAATATCTATATTGCTTAAGTTCCTTGATCTGTGGTCTCTAGCTCTGCCCAATACAACGTTTGTAGTGATGATCGTGATTGTTGTATTTAAAGCAAATAAACTATTAATAAATAACCCCAAAGCTTTATTATATAATAAAATACCATTCCTCCAACAATTATGGTTGTACTTCCATTACTACATAAACAATGTGAGTAAATGAACGACAAAAACTAGAGAAACTCCAATTTTTCTTCTCTGTTTGGTGGTGGTAGAAGGAAACGAGTCCGAATGGCTCTGTAGTCCTAATAAGGACGTTGAGGAGTTCCGGGTTTGATTCCTGTCAGGAACAGACATTTAAGTGAGTCTTTGTCTCGAGTTATGAGTAGTGATGTATTCTTGAGTTGTCCATTCCACTTGCGACACAGGGAAGTATTTTGTTAAGTTAGTATTTGGAAAAGTTAAATGCGTTAATTGTTTTATGAGCCATTTTTACATCCAGAATATCAATCTTATAGAACCCAAGTAAGAATACCTTAAACTTTTGCAGCATAAAACACTGGAAAATGTATAGTGGAACACATATCAACCAGCGCTTCGGTTTTCAGCAAGAATGGAAGTTTCGTGAGAAAGGATGCCAATCCCTCTACGTCGAAACCTTGAACGAGTTCTATTTGAGGTTTATTACTGAACCACCCTCGCTTTAGTAAACCTCCCTGGAATAGGAAAAACTTTTTTAATCCTACAAATGTTATATGCGAAAGTTTTTGAGAATAGATGCATCGATGGATTTTTGAGAGGTCTCCCGCCCGGCAAGGTGTTAGGAGCGGCCGAGCTCCAACTGTTGATGTTCGGAGTTTATATACCAACGATGTAGAAAACTCTTGACAGCGTGATTCCGTTTTCTGTGACGTCACCGTGTGACGCATGTGCGATGTCGCCACAGATGGATGGATGATGTTTGCAGATTGCGGATTTGCACGCAAAAACTACTTTGAATAAAATTTGGAACGAAGATAAGTTATAGTTTGATAGGGTACATAGGGTTTTTATTAACATCATGCGAAGCCGCGGGCGGGAATAAGTTGTACATATAGTTAAGTTATTCTGATTCCGATTCTTCTTATCAGATAGTAGTCATTAACCATGTTAAAAGCCTTAAACGGCTAAAATATTGCAACCCATATCTGGCCCACTACTGGGCTGGGGTCTCCACTTACAATGTCAGATGTGCACTCATAGTCCACCACGATGGCCAAGTGTGGATGGTAGACTTAGAATATAATTTATTTGATTCGACATTTGACAAATATTAACATGTTTAACATTATTAAAAACAATACAATACAAAAAAAAGAAATACAAATGCAAATGCTTTACACAACTTCAAGATCTATAATGGAGAACTATCGGGAGTGCTAGTTGCCTCACGATGTTTTCCTTCACCGTTACAAGTGATAATCAACTTCTGATACGCACATAACTTTGAAAATTAGAGATGCGAGCAGCAGGATTTGAACCCGAGAGACCAATGTTCAAACCGTTAGGCTACCACTGCTTTTGTTCATTGTCAACCAATTTCTCTTTATTTCAATATAACATTTTATTCGTAGCATCATAAAATTGTTATAACAAATTGCGTGCCCCCGTCTAGAATAAATATTTGTATTCATCGTCGTGTATTCTTTCCTTTGAAAATTTATCTTTAATCAGCTCCCCAGGAGGAAACTTCCTTGGTTTTCTATTGACGCACAACTGCATTGGAAAATTAATTCACTGTTACAAGCGAACCTGTCTTCCCTTTTTTCTTTTATAAAGTGGTTGCAGAGCTCTTCAAAGCTTTGAGTTATACTTACAAGCTTTTATTTAATTTTAGAAGAAAGAAAGAAAACAAATTAATTCCGGCATTGTACACAGATCGATAGACATATTTTCATTGTATGTTAGCATTTTATTATGCATATTTATACGGTCAAATCTTTTAAGTTGATTAAAATAACTTCTTATGGCTCAAGGAGCAAAGATGAAATATTGCTGATTGCTTCAGTAATTTTAGTTTGTTTTACATATTTAATTAATTGGTTAAAGGATCCCCATATATGGGGATATAACTCCATCCTTAGATATAAGGGAAGCGAAGGTTACTATGTAGATATGAAATATAAAGATATTAAATATAAAATGAATAATTAAACAATAAGCAGTAATTTAGGAATGTAAACCGAAATCAGCATTTACTAAGTAAATGAATCCAACAGCTTAGATATTGGGTAATATTATTATCTATATATATATAAATGAATGTTTATCTGTATGTCCTCTATAGAATCGTAAACTATCGTTTGATCATGTGATGATCTTTAACAAAGTTGTTGTGCATGAGCCCACGAAGGTTTCTGAGTTGGTACGACCAATTTTTGAAAGATGGCGTTACTGTCATTGCTATAAATTTCATATATTGCTGTGATAGTTCACGCATTTATTTACGAATTTTAATTGATTTGATGATATTTTATTGCAGAACAACGTCTGCCGGGTCAGCTTGTTGCTTATAAAAAGCAATAAAATGAGATGTTAAATATACAACAAGTAGAATTAACATAAAAGTATAGATGTCGTAAAAACAACACTGATATTCGCGATATCCGTCAATGTTATCTGGTCTAGACAGTCAGTTCAGTAAAATATTATTATTATTCATTATTTTACTGTATTATTCAATTACCAAAGACCCATTCCTCATAAGTTTTTACAAAAATATGTTATCTATAAAATAAGCAATTAAATTTAAATTCACTTATATAAGGTGGCCATGGCCAATGCCCATGACAATTAAATTATTTTCGTATTAAATTTAATATACTAACAGAAGATAAGGATGTCAGGGAATTATTCTGTTAGGAGTTTTGATGTAGGTTGTACCTAGTTAGTGTTCTGCGATTTTGCAAAATAAAATATTCATGTTGAAGTAATGTGTTCAATCCATGGCCCGAACTCCTTCGTAGGATAAACCCTTATTACACTTATTATTTTTGATATGATTATCGAGCGTATGTAAAATTGCGCAAGTTAAGAAGATCATGCAAATAACTAAAAAATAAATGCTTAATAGATCTACTAGATATACTAGATTTAGAAAATTAATTCATAGGTATACATCACAAGTGTCACCCTTAATCCGAGAACAAACATTCATCTGTCATATGCCTATCCCGGCCGAGAAGCGAACCCAGGATGCCTCGCGTCACAGTCACTCACTAACTAGACTTCAGGGCCTAAGACTATCTGAGACTTTAATTGAATAATTAATCTAATTAAAATCTCAACAATGTACCTAAAATAAATGGCAACACATAACAATGGCGACCAACCCTGAATAATTTTATCTAAGTAATCTTCTCCCATTTTTCGTAAAAAAAAAATCTGTTAAGCAATGACTTTTACCCATTAATGGCTCACTACTGAGCACGGATCTCACATTCTGAGAGGCCTAGAGCATGCTCCACCACGCTGCTAAAGTGTGGATCGGTGGAGGGGTTAGCTGCCAACGCAACTGTCGGATGTTTTAATGCCACCCGAAGACCTCCATGGCCTTATGATTGCAGTTTAACCAACCGGGACGGGCATTACGTGCCCTCCGAAGCACGGAAGCAATCTTAAAATTTCGTCATTAGCGATCATCCTACCGACCGCGCCAGCCCGTGCTTATCTTTTTGCTAAACAAGCTGCCGGGCTATGAATGCTTCACCTACAACCACAAACCTTCACCTATAAACCAATTGTTGTATTTAATGGTGCGATTTTGAATTGTCCAATCACAACGCATTATTTCAACGCTTCTCGCCTTACCACGCTTTGACAGTATAGTTTCAAATTTGAAGAGAATACATTATATTCTAATAAGCTACGTCATCGTTGTCAAAATATCTTTAAGCAAAACTTAAGCAAAGTGTCTTCCCCTTGTCTGGAAACACCATTAAAGAACAATCAAGTTGTCTGCATGCTCAAATTGTTATTGAATTATTTGCCAGTTAAAAAGGTACTAGAGCCCTACTTGTACTTTGAAACTTGGCTGCGGTTCAAGACTTCTTCTGGTGCAGATTTTTGAAGTTGAACTTCTTTACGCGAGCTTGCTTAGGGAGTAAGCTGGTGAATGCGTGAAATGTGTAACGAAAAGTGTGATCAGGTGAGGCGAACGGTAGTTAAGAGGGACATATAAGTTAGGTCTTACAATTCAGCGTAGATATTACTGTTGTATCCGATAATGAAAATAATAAATAAAAATAAAAAATCTTTCAATGTTTTAATATTCAATAATATTGTTTTTATTATCAAAGAAAACCGTCAATAAATATTTGTTAGAAAGTAATACATGCATATAAATAATATACTTGTATGTATTATACAGACAAATATTTATGACAAATACAATAAGCCAAATATATATACATACATACATATAGCTATGTTTGCAACCCTTATCTGTTCCACTACTGGGCTCGGGTATCCACTCACAATGGAGGGGTACAGGCCATAGTCCACCACGCTGGAAAGTGCGGATTGGTAGACTTCACACACCTTGGAGGACTTTATGAGAACTCTCGGGATTGCAGGTTTCCTCACGATGTTTTCACCATAGCAAGTCTTAATCAACTTCTGAGACGCACATAATTTTGAAAGTTAGAGGTGCGCGCAAGCCGGGTTTGACCCCGGGACCATCCGTTCGAGAGACCAACGTTCAAACCATTAGGCTATCACTGCTGCTATGTATATATAGCTTATCCGACCATAAATCACTGATAAATCCCCCTAAAGTTACAAAATAAATTTTAAATTTTGTATTCTCAAAAAGAGTTCCTTTGTTAGAATTTCGCGATGCCACGTATTTTGGTGCCGGAAATTATATCCTCGAACAATAGTACCTACAGAACCCGCTCGGCATTGTTTCGAGAATGTTCGGGAAATATTCACAAAATCCACGAACGTATCCGGGATGTAGGTGCCTGTTTTGCGAATCGAGTTCTATTTTTCTTTACTGCTCAAACAGCAGGCCAGAATGCCAATTACATTTTTTAAAAACACCTTCGTTACGCAAACTGTTAGTTAAGATGAAATAAGTAATTTGACTTTGATTTTTACTTTGCCCAGGCTCACAGTATCGAGATAAAATAACAAAAACTTTGAAATTTATTGTATGAATTTCTGGAAGTTATATTTTAACTAGCGGGTCCCTCCGTGGACATTTATTTTTTGTATGCTGCTAGAGCCAACCGCGCATTTGGGCCGCGCAGAAGTACCCCTGTCTCGCACTTCAATATCTCATTCTTCGGCGTAAACCAAGCCTATTTAACTCAGAGATAATGTAACATTGTAATGGTGAAAGAATTTTGGAAATCGGTTTAATAGTTTTTGATTTTAATCGTACCAAATATTCAAAATAAGAAATCGTTCCTCATTATAACATTTGTGTAGATAAATTAACGATGAAACTGTGATGTCACACCTGATGGAGAGTAGCAACTGTCGCACATGGGTATCTGAAAAAGATTACTGATAATCACGGGTTCCGGGTTTTTTTTACGTTTTAATATAAGTAGCCAAAGGAGCACACTGGTCACTTGATGGTAAGTGATCGTCGCCCATGGACATTAGAAATACCAGGTTATGGCCTCACTCACGTTGCCTGCCAGAAAGGAAGTAATAGGCCTGCACACGCGGAGAAAAAAGAAAAAGAAAGAAGGGAAGCAGTACATCGCTGGAATCAATAACGACACTAACCCCAGAAACTACAACAATATACCGCATCAGGACGGGTCACAGGAGAATGGGAAAGATGATGACTGAAGGACGGGGAGAAAGAGGCGAACTGGCTCTCAAGCCCTCAGCCGAAACACGACGAATCGTTTGGCGGCTGACTCAAGCAAGAGTGGGGTATCTAGCCAGACAGGCTTCATAAAAAGATAACAATCCTTCCGCTTTCCCTACCACCAAGCAGCTGACTTCTGTCGCCTTTTACGACACTCTGGTCTGCCAGCAAAGGGTTGGGGTTATATTTCTAGGCCGTCCCAATACAGTCCCATTCCGGTGGGACATTTATGTCAGATTAATCAGTGTTCTTGTCATGGATGTTATTTTTGTTATCATTGCCACAATGTATCTCAGTGCATAGTTTTAGTGTCAAAGCATTTATTTATTAATTTCAACTTTTAAAAAGCCATTTCAGTCATACTTCAAAATATGGCATGAATTCGAAAAGACCATAAAATCGCATTATCATTACAGCGCCTCCAAAACAGAAAGCTTGTCCGATTAAAAAGTTGAGTCGTTATTTCTGTACCGCTGTGGAGGCGCTTCAAAGGCAGCGTTCGTTGAAAAGTCAACATGGAATACATTTTAGGTTATTTTAGTCACTAATAATATTTGATACTGATTTTCCTGTTGGTCTAGTGGTTAGTAAACCTGACAACTAAGCCGGTGGTCGTGGTTTCGATTCCCACCCAGGACAAACTTTTCTGTGATGAACAGGAATGTTTGTTATGTAGATCTGTTTGTAAAACGTGTTTATTTAAGTATATATTTAAAAATATATATGTATGTTTATCAGTTGTCTGATCTCTATAGTACAAGCTAACGCTTAGTTTGGGATCAGACGTGTGTGAGTTGTTCCGAGATATTTATTTATTTTATTTGCTATGGTGCAGAGTACTCTGATCTAAATTCAATGC
>DWKC01001165.1:0-10592 GCA_018249195.1 Racta chiria
CAATCTAACGATAACAACCGGTTCCGACGGCTTTACGTGCCTCCGAAGCACGGAAGCTCTCATGAAATTTCGCCACTATCGGTCACCCATCCTACCAACCGCGCCCGCTGTTGCTTAACTTTTTCGATCACATACAATTGAAACAATCCGCCGGGCTATGAACGCTTAGTATTATTTATTTACTCCTATTTCTATCAAATCCATTCAGTATTACTTGCATGAAAGAGTAACAGACATCCATCCATATATCCATACACTTTAACTTGTATAATTTAAGTGAGGTTAACTATCATAATCAGATCTAACACACAACATTTTGCATTTTGTGTTATAATAATGTAAGTATTGAAATTTAATTAAAGAATTTGAACAGCTCTTCCGCTCATTAATTACTAGATACGTGTATACTCTAATTGTCTACATAGTTAGTAGTTTTAGGCGCTAAAACTACAGAGTGTAATTTATGAAAAATAATATGACTGTGCTTTGTTATTAAGGGGATCTGTTGCTAAGCTTTAAAGTCTGAATAAACCGCTGTTTATGACAGATATGTGATTTTATGATTTATTGTTTATTCAGACGTCCAAACTGACTCCTTATTAGTCAATGAGTTATTTTAAGAATTGGAGTACCTCAAGGGTGTATTTTATCTCCCATTCTATTTCATTTACACGTAACTGACATAGAGTTAAAGACAAGTTTACCAACGTAACGCAGATGTTGTTCCATGTTAATTTTAAAACTATTAGAAAATATAATTAACGCATACTCACGTAGCAACACAATGTGCGGCTGTTACTACCCATCTATCAGACACAAGGGCACCTCCACATGCGAGCTTTTTGCTTAGAAACCCTGATTTTATTAACGCAGCTTGCCATGGATGGGACCCGAAGCCTGTGGAATGACCACCGACGATGCGGTTTGAACGCGTGTAGTGTTCTCCACAGCCTGAAAAATTAAAACTTATAATATGAATAAGGTAATATTAATAAGGAATATTATAAACGCAGTGTGAATGTGTGCTTCAATTGAGTTTTTACTTGGTTTTATGTTTAAAGTAAAGTTTTAAGCAACGACATGTGTAAAATGTTATTACAGAGATTGTTGAGATACTGTAGACATAACATAAACATGCAGTTTTTTTACAAAAAACTTACAAATACTTTATATAAAAACACTATAACAGACAAAAGATATTTCGCATAAAACTCTACTACAAATACTTATATTTAACCCTTGTCCACTCCTAACTGTTATCACTGCAACGAATATTATATACCCCACATAAAACACACATTACATACAACTTTTCTCATGATCATATTTTTATATAAAAAACAGTAAACGCAATTAACAAGTACTGATACAAAAACAAGAATCAGTGAAACTTTTATAAAAAGAAATAACAAAGAGACTGTGTCAAAAATAACAAAATTACACTCTAATAAAGACCTTAACAGAGATTTAATATGAGCAGATGCTTTTAAGATAGAATAGAATAAGATATATATGTATACTATAACTTTAGTTTAAAATTCACCAATAAGTAACGGAACGATTGTTTTTCAATGTTAATAATATAAATTAAATAAATGCCAATGATCATGAGAAAAATAAAACATAAATGCAATGACTAATAATAACATCTTAACAACATAATTTCCAGTGCTGTACAAAACACAAAGGTGCGTGATGATTATGAAAACGCAGTGCTGAATTATGTAAGCAAGACAGAGATAGATATTGAGGATGTAGCTTAAGCAAATATAGATTCATATTTGCAAACAGCAAATTCTATTACTTTCCAGAAAACTTTTAATTTCCAAATATTTGCTGCCTTTCAAATCTTGACAACAGTAGACATCATTTTTAGATGACTCGTATGATTAACAACGTGATTTTGAATCCCAAATTCTTAATTTACTTAAGCTTCATCATCAAAATTAAAAAGAGAGCACGAACTACTTTTTAATCTTTACATAATCTCACCAGGAAAGCTAGGCCTCTGTGGCTTATGACTGTTCGTGTGTACTGGTACATAATCATCAGCACCTTCTGGTTTGTGTGAGCCATAATGATCTGGGTAAAGATCATCTTGTGTTGGTGCTGTGGTACTCTCGTGATATGACGGTTTCACGTGAAAATAGTGGTTTTGGTTGAAGTCTTGTAGATTCCAATCCGGTTTAGGCCGGTTCATGCCAGTTATGTCCAGCTCGGGCCGGCTTGTATCCGGTTTTGGGCGATTGTAGTGTGGTTTCGGTCGGTTATCGTCCGTGTAGATAATTATTGGGTCTTCAAATTGATTCGTATTTGTTTGGTAATCATAACTATCGTGTGGGAATGATCCGATTAGTTCAATAAGGTCACCTGTTGTAAAATTGCTATTAAGTGTGTGTAAATTTGGTAAAAGAAGGTATTAAATATTAGAATCATTTAATTTATTCTCATATCTCTTATTGTTGAATCAGTTTGCAGTGGGATCGTGTTGTTAGCTTCATATTTATTATTTTAACGATATTCTTAAATAATATATGTATGTGTACATTTTGTCGTAGTTTAATAATTTTAGTATTCAGTTTAGTCGTCCATAATGCAGTATTATGTGTTCAGTCTGTCTTGTGATATTACGTTTTTGTCTTTAATAATAAATATTTCATGATACATATAGCAACCAGTAGTAGCCTACCGCTTGGAACGTTCGCCACTGGAACGAGGGGTCTAAGTTATCGCACAAATCAGTAATTTAAAAAAATGCGAATAAAACACTGTAGATTATTGTGTATCGAGTAGCCAACTATCGTAGATCAAGGACCGTAATTTTTTTTTCAGAATTTTTCTATGTTTAATTTATGAATTTATGATGTGTGTTTTAACATAAAAAACACCGTTTTATTTCTAAACTCAGTATTGAATATTGGTTTGTCGGTTATCCCGCAAGATAGCGCTATATAAACAAGGTAAGCGAATAAATGTACTAAAATGCATGGTAATTTGTACATACATGTGTATACAACCATATTGCCTTTGTACATCGTTGTATATAAACTAGAAAGAATAAAAAAAGTATTAAATAAATACATGTTTGAAAACGCGTGTTGTATTTATTTTACATCTGTAGAATTGTCCATCCATAGATATAGAAAGCAAACCCTTCAACGTCTGGCTATATAGGTCTGTGAGATAGAACAAAATGACCGCTCGGCCAAAGACCTTCGAACGAGCATCTCAACTATACATTTAAGAGAAATTTGAGTGAAAGTAGTAATTGTAGCACGGCCATTCGACCGTTAACACAATGCACTCTAATAATACTGTTAAGACACGTGATACGAAAAATAGATGGTAATTGGGCTCTTCCATATCCGGTGATACAGTTAACTTGTAAGACAGTTTCTCTTGCTTGATAAGAGATGGCGTTGTAATGCTATTATTCGAAAACAGTCGCTTTCAAATAATGCTCAGTTTCAGCAAATAGAAATCATACATATATAAATCTGTAGCTGATCGCTGTCTGTACCATTTTTAGAATTGTCTGTTTTATCTGTTTATCTGTTTGTCTGAGCCTTTTTTCGCGCTAATCTCAGAAACTAATTCGAATGTGGTTTTCACTGATGTATTGAGCTAAGCTTGGATTGACATTTAGCGGTATATTTATTAAAATCAATGCCTAAATAAAAAAAATCGTCATACAAATTCCGTGCGAACGGAGTCGCGGGCTGAGCTAGTCTACAATCATTTTGGAAAAAAACTATTCGACTAACCAACAGCTAATCAGATTTATAGCTTAACAACCGCATCGAAAGCGGCAAAAAAGTATATAAGTCGCTTTTAATCGAGAAACTTCGTGAAGGAGAGGATTAGAAATTGCAAGATTCACTTCTTTTGAAAAAAATATATTACATTTCACGATATGGTTATTGGTAAATGGTTAGTTTTTAGCTTAACCTCAAAAACATCTTTTCAGTGAAAGTAATCCCCGTCTCTGCAACCAACCTTCAAATAATGACACCCTCAATTCTTTTACAATCCAATCGTCAAGATAATTTTATTACACGAGTAGTTGGCATTGAAAATCAGAATTATCAAGTTGTTTTAACAAGATTTACTTGACTTGAATTGTGTTAGTATGTTGGTTCGTTTACGTCAAATGTTGCAAATCTTGCAAGATAAATTAGGACCATTGCCTTCTTCCTTATGAAGTTCAAATTTTGCATGTTTCTTCAGTTCTGTCATTTGTATGACATGGTGCTTCATTTAATTTGTCTTCATATAAGGGAACTCCTCAACGGTTAACAATACAGTTACAAAATTTGATATTAAGATTGTTTTACTTCATATATATTCTATACTAGCTGTTCCGTCAACTCCGTTCGCGCGGAATTTGTGTAGACGGAATTTTTTAAATTGTCATCTTTTTTTTCGACACCGATTTCAATAAAAATACCTCTAAGTGCCAATCCAAGCTTAGCCAGCTTAGTGAAAACCGCATTCAAATCGAATCAATCCACTATCATCAGACAGACTAACTGACAAAAATTCAAAAAAATGTTGTTTATGTTTCTAGTCCTTACTACAAACCCCCACTATAAGTTTCAACCATGTACAGACAGCGATCAGTTACAGATTTATTATATGCATGATATGATGATTCTAAAAACGTATATAACGAAGACATGAAACGACGTAAGTAATCTTACAAGCTTTGAGAATGACGTAACGGATATGAAAAAGTTCGTCATAATTACTACTAACTTTACATAACCAGGCCGTGAGTATGTCCTTGTCTGTAATATTATTTAGCATGTGGAGAAGGTCGCGGAATTCGTGGACCAAGTAAGAACAATAAAGATACGCCCTTGCGACCACCAGCCTCTAACAAAGAGATGAGATATGATCGTTAACAACAATGAGCTGCTCGCGACCACGTACTTACTACGAAGGCATACGTCTGAATGGATATTGAATATTAAGTAAATTACTTACAAGCTTTTATACAACTTGAAGTGTTTGTTCTGGTGAAATCTTGTAAGATTAATTAGAACCAGGTACGACCTCTTAACATACGGAGCTATGCATTTATGTCAATGTTGATGCGTTTACACGATAAACACGACCTGAAAGTACGTTTAGGATTTGCTCCAGAAAAAAATATCTTCAACGGTTCTCTTCAAAGTTCTTCTATGCTCTTCAACAATACTGTAACGAAATTTTATGTTTCCTCGTATCGGGGCTTTTTATTAAAAGTTTGAGAAATTCCGTCTCCTTTTTACCGTCTAAGGGGGTTTCAAAAATCCTTTCTAAGCGCTCACTTGCGGGTACTTGAGGCACCTATAAAAGCCTATAAAAGTTTCAAGAGAATCCATAAAAAAAAGTTTAGTCTTATCCCCTTTTCCTCGCACAATGCTCAAAAAAGAAAAGAATAGAACGTCCTGGTTCTCAAGCTCCTGCCAAAGCAAGTGGACGAAAAATGGGAGACTGCGCAGTAAATTTATGATCATAATATTTATGGATTGTAATCCTTAAGCCATTTTATAATCTGTAAGCCCTTACCAAAAAGGCGACCGGCTGCTGTCGCCACTTACAAAATTGTCGCTTCGGTATGATATTGGGTCAGTAGTCTAGACAGCCTTAATACGGCCACAAAGTATACGAATAAATAAGTTATGAATTTTATAATATAACCGCTATCTTTTATGTTAAAGAGTTACAGTTGGTTAAAGATATCAGTAGCAAATTACGGGTAGCAAATATTTTGTGCATAAACCTGACAAAACTGGGAACAAAAAAAAAACATAGAATACATTTCTGTATGGAAGGTAAGATAAGATAAGCCATTGTTATTATCTCGAATGTTCTAGAACCTACTGGCCTCATTATAGCTTTGTAATTGTCTGATTTATAATGCTTAACTAGAACAGAAACTACGCCAGTGGCATTCTAGTGCGAGACAAAAACCGGTTACAAACGATACACAGATCCTTTGGCTTCGGCACAATAATGGTAGGAATGAATCGGAAATCAATTTAAAGTCTCAATATTATTATAATTTGTACTTGAAATTAACCAAATAAACAGGCTTAGGGTTGAAGATAAATGAAGAAGCATCAAACAAATAAGGTTGAGAAATATGCTGAAACTGAACAAAAACTAAAAGTTTAACTTAATTCAACTTGTTTTAATGCAATTTAATAAATATGATCTCGTTACTCTTACAACAACCATTACGTAAATGAACACGTTTAATACAGCACATTAAAACGATGGTTACAAATCATCTATCAACCACAAAGTACCAATGTCACATCAAATTGACAGCCTATAACGCTCCTATGTAATAACCATTCGCATTAACTCAATCAATAGAAGATTACAGTTCATCTACATGATCTCGCAAGACTGAGCTATTAAATAGAAAATTACACTACATTTGCTAACCTTATTTATCTGTACGTAGCGATACCTGCAATTAGTCGGCGAGTGAAATTTTACGTCGAGGAAAATCTCTATACATCTGCTGCTACAGAGGCAGAAGCAATCTTAAGAAATGATTATGAACTACTCAGTAACGTTGGTAAGGATCTAGTGTTACTTAATGTTACTTAAGTTAATTGATCGCTTCGTTTAAAAATCCGCACAGATTACCTACAAGCCTTAGCAGCACTATAATTCGTTCTAGTCTTGTAATTCGTCTTAATAATTAGTTAGTCTCATGAGTAAACAACAAACGTACAAACTAATACATATAATCAATACTAAATCTTTAAATGTACTCCTGGTGGAAAGGAGCTCATAAGTAAAATTTTAATATCGTATAAAATCTTCCTAGTGAATGTGAAGAATTCTTTAAAGTTGTCCTTCCTTCTTTTCGGGCAATGCCTTTGAACGCTTAATACTTTTATCATAATCAAACACAGATCAAAGAGAAGATGACAAGAAGTAGACGGAGAATGAATGAGACCCAAAAATAATATCGTAAATTAATAATATTTCACGATGTCCAGCGTCTAATAAACTCCTGGAAGTCCTATAAAGTAACTTGAACTTTGAAGGCGTGTCTTGAAATCTCAAGTAATTCGAACTATTTAGGCTGTTGCAAGACGATAGGATCGTGCACGAACCGCCCACCACCGATTATCTTGCTCGGTGCAAGCGTCCAGTATTATCTATTTTATAATTACCAGATCGCCGGGAAGCGGTTTAAGTTACATTAACGCTTCATTTATCCACAGGTGGAGGATTGCGTCATTTGTATGTAAATCGGAGTGTTTGTTGTTTTATGTGAAATTTCAATCTTCAGTTAGTTTTTTTAATGGTTTGGAGAAGCGTTGTTCTAAAGTCTGTTGCGATCTTGTAATGTAAGTTGAAATATATACTTGAAGTCTATAATATAGTCTTGAAGAAAAGTACCCGAAAAACTTTGTACCGGAATCTAACACTATTGTTCCCTAAACCTTTTACTAAAAAATTATCTAAGTCTTGCTATTAAGTCTTTATCTTTTTATTAAGTCTTCATTCATAGACTGAAACTTCCTCTAGAGCAGCTTTTCTGTGAAACCTGCTCGGACAGTATTTCCAGTTGAACCTTATAGCCAACGGATGCATCAACCAGTATTTCATGTATGGTCTTGCTTTCGCATTTGTTGGAAACATGATTTCTATTATTATATTGAGGACAATTTAATATCTGTAGTACAGTTTTGGTTTTCGTCAGTAACTTTTTTACTCCTACCCTTTTTAGTGTAGTGGGTGTCACTAACGCGTTGCCCGCCAAGAAGGAAGTGATGGACCCGCACGTGTCGGACAGACAGAGCAAGAAGGGAAGAAGTACATCGCTGAAGCAACCGGAATCAACCAGGCACAACAACTTACCGCTTCAGGACGGGTTACCAAAGAAGAATTGGAAGGCGGATGACTGAAGACAAGAAAGAAAAAGAGGAGAATTGGCTCTCAAACCCTCATCCGGAACACGACGAATCGTTTGACGACTAACTCAAGAAAGAGGGTGGTATCAAAGTTCCAAGAGCAACGTTGATTTCCTACCCAAATTGTTTAATGTAAATGATAGTGACCTGCCTAATGTTGCATAACGCTATTGGCTTACGGAAGGTCTCGGGTTGCAGCTCGGAAACTGAACGCACGTCACGGGCTCCGAACACCGTCTTACCACTTTTACTGAGGGAAAGTGATGAGAGATTGATGCAACTGTCAGTATTATCGACACTCCGATACTTAAATAACAACAAGATGTTACATGCAATAGGTTTATTTCAATTATAATGTGGTACAGTGGAGATCTTGTTTAAACTTGATGGCAATGTAGGTAGTGATCCTATCTGTGAAACAAAGGGTCCGAGGTTTAGTTCCCGGTTGAATCAAACATTTCTGTGACAAATTAATGTTTGTTCGCGGGTCATATTAATGTCTCCGTATAACCCGCGACACAGGAAATCCTTTGGTATGTATCATACCGTATGAGAGTATAAGCGTGAATTATTCTGCCGTTGTAATTAAAAATGGCACAACAATTTTTTTTTTTCCAAATTTTATTAAATATATATTTGGAATCAGGAAAAAAACATTCTATCTGCCTGATTTTTCGTGCAATTTTAGAATCGAGGTTAAAAGAAATAACATTAGCTGATTTTTTTTAGGTACAATAAGCACCTTTATGCTAGAAGTTGCATTCTGTAGAATTTAACTTGAACAGAATAGATTTATAATTCGAAACTTTTATTTCAATGTTAAAACAAAATAAAGTTAACAAACAAAACAAATCATGCGTATACATACAACACTGAAAACTCATGAAGGTAAAAAACTTGAATTTAAAATAAAATATAATAACACTTTTTTAAATATGTTATCTAAAAGTCCTAATTGGGGCATTGTACCAAGAACGCTGGCAGGATTTCCTCGCTGAATTGCTAAACTAATTCTTTGAGCGAAATAGCTGCCAGACTTCTGATCACCAGAAGTGGACCATGCATTGAAATAAAAATCCGAAAGAGGGGCCCATTCAGCATTACTTGTGGCCACATTGCCCGAACCGCTAAGTTTCAGCGGGTCAGTTCGGTCAATTAGACACTGGTGCATTCGGTGTTAACAAAAAAAACTATTAAACTAAGAACTAAACTAAAAACAAAGAGAAAGGAAACTTAATACAAAATAATTTTATTTATAAGCTTCAACTGATATTACATAGCAATCGCTGTTAGGTAGTTGTGATTTTATTAACATTTGTAATCGAGACTCATTAATTAGATGTGCCCATTTCAATGTTGACGGCAGTATTATTTACGTATGTTCTATTTTCCACTTATAATAACGCAATACAAAAATTCGATAACGCGCTTCATTGAAAGCTAAATATAACCAGGCATTAACAAATATATTGCACATTTTCGAAAGGCACAGTAATTGAATCATTACCGTTTGTCATTCAAGTTTCATCATGGAACGAGTAGGAAAGTGCAAACTCTTATTCCGCCGCATGAATATTAAAAACATAGCCTTCAATTGAATTTAGGTCGACCAGGCTAGGTCGAGTTTTAAGCTAGCCGGTTTAGATCCTAAAGCCGTGGACACATGGTGAGATTTTTCGTTAGCTAAATAGCTTGGCTTTATCAGCCTATAATCCCATTAATGGTGACTACTAAACAGTGATAGCCTAATGGTTTGAACGATGGTCTCTTGAACGGGAGGTCCCGGGTTCAAAGCCTGCTGCGCACCTCTAATTTATAAATTATGTGCGTATCAGAAGTTGATTATCACTTACTACGATGAAGGAAAATGTCGTGAGGAAATCCACACTTTAGAAAATTGTTGTGCATGAGCCCACGAAACATTCTGAGTTGGTATGACCAATTTTGGACAGCTGGCGCCACTGTCATTCCAATGAATCAGTGACATAGACACACAAGAAATATGTATATATTCATATATATACATATATATAAAGATTAAATTGTATAAAAAATGAAAATTAAAGAATTTTTAACACACTTTTTTGCCTCACTTTCTTAAATCAAAGATTCATTTTTTATTTTAATAAAATGTTATATATATGAATGTATATATAAAAATGAGAGAATCTATCGCTCTCACGGTATAGATGTTGCCTAAGGTTTTCGTTAGGAATCCAGAATACGTGCGTTAACTCCGGTTAACATTGATGCCGGAAACCTATTGCCTTTTACAGATAGCGGTTACTATTAAACTAACTATGACGGTGATATTAACTTACATTCTTTGTAATTATTTTGGTTTTGACATTTGATTGAATTTTATTATTTACTAGCTGAGCCTGCGACTCAGTTCGCGCGGCCGTTGTATAGATTACTTTAAATTAAATATTTAATAAAATGAATATATCTTTACATAAAAAAAAATTGTTTAAATTGTCATATCTTTTTTTTGGCATTGAATTCAATATTTTTTTATTAAAATTCCTAAGTGTCAATCCAAGCTTAGCCCAATACATCAGTGAAAACCGTAGTCAAATTGGATCAACCGTTCTTATATTAGCGCGAACAAATGCACATACCAACAGATAAACTGACAAAAATTCAAAAAATGATTATTTTGGGTTC
>DWKC01001166.1:0-10591 GCA_018249195.1 Racta chiria
AACGCTTAGTTTGGGGTCAGATGGCCGTGTGTGAGTTGTCGTAACATATTTATTTATTTATTTATTACTATATTCATATTGTACCGTTCTCTATGTAGGACAATTTAACATAGGATAACAAAAAAACTCAAATGGATGATAAAGTAGTGTAAAAATGTTTTTATATTTTTATTTGAGTTAAAACAGTGTTGAATAAACATAAAAAGAACAAAATAAATGTCGTATTGAAGCTAAGACACAATATACAATTTATATTGTAGAATGCCCTGTTAATTTTTAGCGTAACGCATCAAACGGTGGCCACGGAATCCTATAACTAAGATTTCGCTATCCGTCTGTTCTCCATTCTGTCATATGTTGTGAAAACTAACTCTGGAAGCGTAATTGGAAGAAACTTACGAGTTTTTCACAAAAGATTATCTTTGCGCCATATTGTTGTCCGTCATATCACGGAATACATAGAGAAGTGGAAATGGTATATGTGTCGATTAGTATGGGAACCGGGCTAGCCAAAATAACACACGTAAATTAATAATTATATTGATTACCACTAAGAAACTTCGATTTTTATTGGTTAAATTAAATTAATTGTAAGAGCTATACTTATAATTGGTTTTATTCCCCGCAAGCTGTCGCCTTGCCCCGCCCACATGCTATAGTCACTTATCCTCTACGATCCGTGCAAGAAACACTTTTTTGCATTTCTCGTCTTGATCTATTGAACCGCAACGGAAATCGCATGAAATTTTCAACTGTATTTCAGTGAAATATAGTAACAATACTACATAAGTGCAAATGAATAAATATTAGAATTATAATAATAGAAAAGAACTCGGAACTCATTGCCGGAGGCCTTTAATAAATGTGTATATCTTATTGAATCTGTAACATACCTACTTAAACAAAACAATAAAACAAAAGGTACAGGAAGCGGGATTTCATAAAATCCGTAAATACAATAACAGTAATAATAGTAATAATAATAGTAAGAAATCGGTTTCCAGGGCTACAATTGCTAAATGAATCGCCTTGATTCCAATTGAATGTTTGTAAGAAAATAAGCTAGATGTAAGTAAAGGCCTTTAATTTTTCACTTATTATTAATTTTATTGTCTTGTTATGACGGCTATACCTACCAATATTTATTACTGAATTTCACGCGTTTACATACTTACAAGTATTACGGTTCCATGTCGTTTCATAGGGTTTCATTTTATTTTACTACTTCAAATCTTATTCTTATCATCAACATCTTATTATCAACATCATTACTAGTATTATTGATCTTTACGTGGAGCCCGCCATACCCACCTGGCTACCAGCCGATTGTTGGACTCTGCCAATGAACGACTCATTGTGCTCTGGCTGGGGGCTTTACAGCCGGTTTTTTATGATGTGCATAACGGTGACCACGTAGCAATACTCGCATAAAAAATACCGTATGTAATATTACATCTTTTAAACTTATACCACTCGCTACGGAACAAAGGCCTGCTATGTTCATTTCATTTTCTGTAACTGTCTATACAAGAAATTAAATTTGTAACGCTCTTTTATTTACATTTATGAGTTTGCAATTTTCGTCAAATTTAAAACTCTTAGATTAATTTATTTAAGGAACAAGCTAAAATTTAAATGTAACCTCCGACACCAATAAACCTCTTAAAAGTTTCCTTCATCAACAAGTAAAATGTGTTAACGAAACAATAAAGATGCATCCTAAATTTAAGGATTCCTATCGACGAGGAAAGTTAAGTAAAAATTATATGGAAATTTAAGCGAATGGCACAGAAAAAACACCAACTTTGAAATCGCAAGAGAAACGTAATTTTATGTAACTATGAAACCAAATGTGGTTAAAAATTATACATGTGGTTTTAATTGAAAATAAATTAAATTACTTTTTTTACATAAATTTAATGTATTATTAATAATTTCTTCATAGAATTCCTCCATTTTTTTTAGGTGTACGGCTATTATTTTATGCTATTTATGCTAGTTCTTTCACTAGATTTTTCCAGATAATAAGGTTTCAATAAACTTTTCTATTCATATCTTCCTCCGAATCAGCCTCAACTTTTGATGGTTGTTCACTATATGCTTTCAAAATACGACGCTCTGCTAATTATCACATATGATTGATTCAGTCTGATAAAATTTCTTAACCATTTACCTTTATTGCTGTCAAAGTACATCGCAGAACTAGGTGAAGATTCTGTTTTTTAAACTTTTTGTCTATTATATCTTTTAATATATTTTTATCAATAATAAGCATGTTGGTTTCATGCAAAACAAAATCTAAAGCGACTGTTCTGTTTGATTTCATTCTGTTTGAAACAATGCAGAATTGTTCCAAATTGCTCATTGCAATAGGAATAAGTAAACAATGGGAACTAGTGTAAGTATACCTAGTATAAAATATATATACTTAAAAAAGTATGCAGAAACTGACGTACCTGCCAATTTAAATATGTATCAAATTTATATTTGATATATATTTAGTTGTTAGTCAAACAAAAAAATATATTTTAGCAGGGATAATCGAAGTGCAATATTCACAAAATTTTGTTGCGCTATTAACGGGCAGGCAATATTAATTTAAATTTGACAACAACAGCTTAAAATAAAATCCATCTGTTTATGACGGGTATTTGGGTGTGTCTATTCTATGCTCGTATGCCGGTTTGAGTTTTTTAAATTAATAATTTATTATGATTTAAAAAATAACGGACTTCAAATTACATCGACAAATAATAAAAACGTAATCTAAGTCAATTAAATACGCATTATTAGGGATAACTCAAAAAGTACACGTCAGATATCGCTTTAAATTAAATGGGAGCACATTATAAGCACCAGCTTTCGAATGAGAAAAGAATCATCTAAACTGGTACACCCAGAAAAAACTTATGAGGTAACAAACAAAACTAAAAAATAGTGTGGACTTGAGAACCTCCTCCTTTTTTTGAAGTCGGATTCAAATTAAATACACTGGACTTACAATCACAAATAACCTGGACCAACAACACATTATTTCATGTTTTTGTTGACACTTTTTAAACAAAACTTATGGCCATGAGTCAATCGTAATTGGCTTCGAAGAATTACTCAAAATCAATGCTTATGCATTATTAAATTGAAAACGGGATATAGGGAACAAAACTAAAATGATTTTTTACATCTCTTTTATTATATGACTAAAAAGATGCAGGCCAAATGAGACATACTGGTGCAAATGTTAATTCAGACTGATACTAGCAGCGGTTTAGAGAGGTCAACAAAATGCCGCGTACTTATATATAAATGATGTTAAAACTACCCAAGTTTAAACTACACAAAAGATAAGACAAAGATAAAATGTATTTTGTTAATTAAATATTTTTTGTATTGTATAGTAAATAAATAAAAAATAAAATAAAATATATCCGGATTAAAGTGTTGCCTTCGATGGTTATCGATAAAGGAATAAAAGTTTCTGAAAGGTCTGAAGGTGATTAGCTCGCGAGGGCATGTTCGGTTGTTGGCTCATCAGAACGCGAAGTAGAGGCTAGGCTTAGTGAATAGACAAGATAACGTCGTATTATTACTGTTATAGATTGGAATCGAGTAGATATGTCTCGAGTTCTTCTTGTTCTATAAGAATTACTTCTTTTTGAAAATTACCAAAGAGAATATGGCTAGATCTTTAAAAGAAAAAAGATCGAGCTTCGTGGATGACAAGTGAGAGACAAAAAATATAATGAATAAAGTAAAAAATACACGGAATATCGTATCATCGGTTTGTGAAGTTAGGTTAGGTTTTGTTTCCTGTAAAACGGGTTTTGGTACGATAAATGTAATTTAGTTGTATGAGAGATTTTCGTGTCAACTTTACTAACAGGTGTATTTTGAAATCATTTGAAACCTTTTGAAATCATTGCATAATAATGTTGTATATCTAAAGTGGCTTCAACCCAGTCATGGCCCACTATTGAGCACGGGTCTCTCCTCATACTGAGAAGGCCTAGAGCATGCTCCACCACGCTGCTCCAGTGGCAAGTGTTGGAAGTTTTTATGCCACCCGAAGGCCTCCGACATGGCTTAACGATCCCTATCTAACAATAGCAACGTGACCGACGGCTTTACGTGCCATCCGAAACACGGAGCGCTCATGAAATATTTTTTGTCACCAACGGTCATCCATCCTCCTACCGACCGCGTCCACTGTTGCTTAACTTTTTCGATTAATTGAGATCGTCAAAAACCTTCGGACGCGTCATAATATCATATATCTATAGTATAATGAAATTAATTATTATGTATATTATGGCAGTATTTTATCATAACGTAAATTAACTAACATTAATTTTGACTAATATCGACGAATAATAAATGTGGTAGAATAAAAGGCTCTTTTTTATTACTTCTCGAATTAATCGTGATACTTTTCTAGACAAAACCATGTTTCAAACTTTGGCCAACATAAGTATATTTGTCTAACTCACTGGAAAGGAATTCCACGCTGAACAGAGAGTGAGTGGTTGCAGGGCGGATCCAACTACCTAACAGTGTCATGTTGTGGCGGATGACTTCAAAGGTCATGGATTTTCTGTACACCGTAGAAGGCAAGCGCCTCGTCAGCACCCCTGCCAATTGCCGCAATAACCGAACCTCTACAAACGTTTGGCGTGATTTTTTCGCATTCTAGGAAGTTCAAGACGTCTTCACTGATCCAGTCACTCATTTATTACTCAGAAAGGACGTATTTCTGTTTGCTAACAGTACATAAACGAGACTGAGCTCGCAAAAGCTTGCAGCCGAGCTTGCAGCCCTTTGGCTTGGAACTAAAAACCAACATCGATCGGATCGGCTACAAGCGCTTGCGCACCTACAGAAACCAAAACAAACTCTTTATCCACATTTTTGGAACCTACACGGTTTGGCAAACGTGCGGACGCAGCATAAGATTTTAGGGCTGACAATTGCAAACAACTACTAGAAAAACAAAAGCAACTTCTGCCTCAGCTCCAAGAATAGTGCCTTGGTAGAGAAGACAAGTTTTCACGCATGGTCTATTCATAAAGCCAGATTGCAACTGCTTTTCTGGCTGAAAAGTGTCACTGTTTTGCCCTATTAGATAACACACTATATACACACTAAATAAAAGCACACAGAAGATGACTAAAACGGCAATAAAATGCAACAGTTAAATTAAATTAACTCTTGATAATAAACGGATAGAATTATAACAAATAACATTATTTATACTATCCAGGTAAAATGTAAACTCAAAAACCCTCACTCATGTTCTGAAAATTCATTAATTACAAAATCAAAATGGCGTCTTTACATAGAAATTTCGAGCAGTGATATCCATGTACCAAAACATTAATCCTACTTTTAATAAAGGCATAATATATGCACATATAATTACAATAAATTAAACTCCAGCAAACAAGTCGTGACGCTCATGACTCATCGTGAATACATCAAAGTAGGTATTCATTAAACAGTCTAGCCTTTTAAAATACTTCATCATTTTAATATAAATAGAATGTATTTTCGGCCTCGATGGTAGAGAGAAAGTACTACAAAGAAGTTTTGAATAGAATACAAATCAAATAAACTACACTGGGAACCAATTACCTAGTAGATTTTTATGTATTAAAATATGGCAGCACAGCACTATTGCTGGATTATCTAAAACAATATTGACATAAGAGACTCGTTTGTCAAAACCAGCAAAATTACGAACTGTCGATGAAAAATTCGTGCTAAAAGGTGATTATTTTGTTGTTTTTCAAGTTAGTTCTTTAGATATTGTATATATATTCTTAAGTTATTGGACTGTAAACTGAACGATAATAATGTGCCTATAAGATGACGAATATAAAACGTAATTAGAATTTCATTTTGTTGTGAGGTTTTTTGTTACAGTATAAAAATGGTCTTGTTTGGCACGACACAGTAGGTCTTTATAGGAACATATCCCTTGCGTGACTCGATTGTTTAAGTAACGGCATGCTAATTAGTGATGGATGTTTTTTTTTGTGTCAGATTACATTTTTAATTATACTAAACCATCTTTTGTCTGCGTTCACGTAGAGCATTGATTATCCCCATAAGAGTCGAAGTTTTTAAATAAATTAAAAGATTCATTCATTTAATCTCTCACGACGACGAATTTTCATTCAACTTTCACCAGGTATTTGAATTCCTTTGAGCCTTCTTTCGCAAAAAAAGGTAGCTTACGTCCTTTCCCAAATTCTACTCTAGCTTTGTACCTGCAGATCGGTTCCGTGGATTAAGCGTCTAACCGTGATAGACCGACAGTTACTTTCGGATTTATAATATTACTAAGGATTAATATTGATTATGCTTTACAAAAAAAAAAAAAAGAACAAATACCAACAAAAAAATAGGCAAGGTCATGAAAGTAAAACATTATGAGCAAATCGCACTTTGGCTTAGGCAGTTTGGACGTCACGTCTCCGCAATAACATGTGAGATGTCTTTTAATTGAGTTATAAGTTGTTGCTGTTAGTGTTGTTAGGTATAAGTACTATTTGTTACATTGTATTTATTTGTTTATACACTTTATTACAAAATGTAAGTTTACTTTACTAAGTCTTGGAATACATCCTATGAAGATAAAACAAACTTCTTCTTTTTTAAGGTTTGATTGACTTTTTGTAGCAAAATATTATAATAATAGTATATTTTACAGTATTTTTTTATTTCACCCCACTGCTATTTTTTTCGATTACGAGTACCGCTTAACATCGAATTTTTACATACTGTCAAAATTAATAATGAAGGCCCTTCAACAATCGTTGGTCTAATTGCAAACTGGTTATGAATATTGCTTGAAAAGAACAAATAAAGATGTATCAAAATTATTGCGATGTGCGAAAAAAAATTGCAATGCTACAATAAAAACCAAGAATGATCCAATGATAATTTCTAACAAATCAGATTACAGTCATGAGCCCAATGATTTGGAAAAAAGGGAAATTAATCGTCAAATGCAAAAATGTACAAAACGAGTTGAAGACCACTTAAATGTGCCGATCACTCAAATATTAGAAAGAAAATATGCAAGTTCGTAAAGACAAGGGACTCGCTCGATCTTATTACGAAACTATCCGAATTTGAAAGTGTCAAAACACTGCTTTATAACAGAAGAAAAACATCTATCGGAGCAAAGAAAATGTGCTTTCATAGAGCGCTCGATGTAGAACTTCCATTGAAGTATCACTATTTACTGTTTGCTGACATTAAAGAAAGAAAACGCATTTTAATGTTCGCTGAACCACAAATGAGAAAATACATGGAAATTTTTAAGAGATTTTTCATCGATGGAACATCTAAAATCAGTAAGTTAAGCATTCTACCTATACCCTTCACGCGGACGTAAGAAGTACACAAGACTATGTGAATATTGTTAAAGTTCTTTACGCACTGCTCCCTGACAAAAAGAGGGCTACATATGAGCTGCATTTTGAACTTATAATCTGAAGTCAGATTACAGACTGGAACCCTCAGTAGTCACCATGGACTTCGAAGTTGCAACAATTATTTCCCTACGAAGTGTTTTCCCAGAAGTGAAAATTCTTGGGTGTTAATTTAATTTCAAACGAAGCTTATGGCGTAAAGCAAAATAACTGGACATTCTTAAAACTGAGCTGGGAAAAGTACGCATTCAGCTTTGTGGAGTCTTTCTCATCTCCCACCAGAACTATTAGAGCAAGGGTGGCTTTACTTCACGGAAGAGTCCCCTAATAGTGCATAAGTCACAAAATTCTACGACTACTTCGCACGTTCGTGGTTTCAAAATTCGAACCTTGAAGGTATTTGGTACACATTTAGAGAACTACATAAAACAAATAACGCTAGTGACCAGTGTAATAACCGTATCAGAAAATATATTAAAACGCGACCAAATATTGCCCAGTTGTTGGAAGGGTTACAAAAATATATGAAACATTATCTTCTGCATTAGCAATTCCTAACCGGATCGAATTGTCAAAGAGGATGCACGAAAGATTACTGATGAAAAGGACGACCGATCACACTGTGAGTGAGTTATAAAGCGGCCAAATAGGTATTGACTGCTGCTTAGAAAAATTAAGACTAATGGAATAATAGTATTGTATGAGACTGATTTATAAAACTAGTTTTAAGTATATACTTACAGTAATAAAATAATCTTAACTTGATATTTGTAGGAACAGACAATTTTTTTGTTAGACTTAGGCTACCTGTGATGTCTAGAATTGTTGTTTATAGATGTGATTTATAAATTGTTTATTATTACGCATAAAAAACTTAAAAAAATATATGATATTTTGTTCAGATTTTTGTTGATTGTAGAGTAGTTTTAACTTAATTAAAAAACTAAAACTGTAAAAATAAATAAAATATATACTATAAATAAATATATGTTTATATTTAATTAATAATAAATATTTTTGGGTATTCAAGAATATTCTGTTTTATTTTTAACTCTTTCCTGCAGACTGCACAAAATTTTGTACCGCACAATAGAATTTCTATGAATATACTTAATAAGTGGTCCCTTTAGCCCAAAGAAAAATATTAAATTAAATCAACGGGCAAAAAGGGACCGCGGTCCGTTTTCAGAGTGGTCCTTTTTGACCAACGACTCACAATTTTAAAACCTGGACTTTTTTTTTTGAAGTGTTAAGTGTTTTAACTTGGACAAGTCAGAGAATAAGCGTATCAATATGCTTTCAAATTATAGATTGCTCCCGATAATTTTGCATGTTAACATTATGGAAGTTAGAAAACCTGTAAACACAACTTTAGCACGAACTACTGCTTTCAATAAAGATCAATGTTACTATTTTCTATAAATTAGTGTAACAAAATATTCACTCCTTTTCAACACTGACGAAGGGGAATGCATGTACTACAGATGTAACAAATCTAAGCTCTACCAAAAGTAGTCGCGGAGGGATTCAAACGCGTCGTGGTTATAAGTCATTCAAAAATCAAAATCAAAATTATTTCATGTAGGTATTATCAATACACTTATGAAAGTCAAATATGTACTCTACCAGCGATTCAGAAAGGTGCCATAATATATAAGGAGAAAAAACGGCGAAAGAAACTCCTAAGCACATATTTTTCATCATATAGATTGAGTATAAAATTTTATTATTAAAGAACCTACTTGGGTGGAACAGGCTGCGGATTTGTATTATTTCCAAGCACCCTTGTCATTAATATATTCATTAACACTATAATCTATAATATATAACCTCCATAAAAACAGGAAACCAGCACACTTGACAGAAAAAAACAAGTCAAATGTATAATTATTAAATGTATCTTTTATGCATATATGTGTGAAGAAAAATACAACTTTTTTAATTTTATTGAATTGGATTGAAGGATGGGATGTCTCCCAATCTGAATTTGGCCGGCGTCACTATGGCATGGGCCCTTCACGCCTTCGTTGAAGAATTCCTCTTAGATCTGCTCTTAGACCTGTTACAAGGCCTAATGATTGGTTTAAGATGACAACCGGGTCCGATAGCTTTACGTACCCTCAGGGTACAGAAGCGCTCATGTCTGCTACGCGGTGATCCCCTACTTTCCTCACCAGCCCACAGTTGCTTAACTTTGCGTATCACATACGACCGACACAAACCGGCAGGCTACCAACATAGCTACAGATTGTTTCAATATTCAGTATCTAATTAAATTTACCATAATTGTAATTATCATTTTAATAATTTAAAATTCACGGACTACATTTTATATTTTTTTTATACATTTAAACTGTCGTCTGGCTATTCCTTTTTCTAATTTATCAAAACATTCCCACAAATTCCAGACCAATTATCCAATTGACGTCAGTAACACGCAATAAAATAATTAATGCGGAATAAATACCAACTAGATCCTCGTACCAACACTGCCAACTCATACAATTACGACAATAATATTAAGTTTAATTGGGTGTAAAGCTGTCTTCCCCCAGACTCACCCCCGGACACCCACATACCACCCACACACGAAATATACTACTACCCACACTCACGAAACTGTGCCTGTGGGAACCCACACTACGAAAGCTTGGTTGTGATTTGTCGATTGTGAGAATAATACAAAATGACACGATTTGTCCTGGTTGTCCTGGATGTAAGGCATTAGCGGAGAGACTTCTCTCGTAATAGAGCCACGCTAGAGGCAGCGTTAGGAAGATTGGATCCGAACATTTATTGAAACACTGTTCAAAAATTGTTTAACTACTATTGGTACATTTAATATTAAACTATAGATATATCTAAGGACAATTCACACACGGCCATCTGAGCCCAAACTAAGCGTTAGCTTGTACTATGATGATCAGACAACTGATAAACATACATATATATAATTTTGAATATATAGGTACACTTATATAGATATTTTTACATACAGAACAAACATTCCTGTTCATCACAGATAAGTTTATCCTGGATGGTAATCGAACCCTCTACCTCCTTAGCAGTCAGATTCACTAACCACTAGACCACCAGGCCAGTCAAATCACGCTTTTGTCAGACATAATAAACAATGACAAGACCATTAATAGTCCACT
>DWKC01001167.1:0-10590 GCA_018249195.1 Racta chiria
GAAGGAAAATGCCTCAAAGATGGGTACAAAGAGTCTCCGATACTACGACCGAAACACGTTTAAAACATTTCACAGCGTAATTTCATAAATACATTATAAAAATATAAAAATGAATGTGTGTCCTTTACACAACAAATTTATATAAAGATTTAAATCAAACGCGGCCCAAGTCGCGGGCACAGCTAGTAATACAATAAAATAATCAGGCTGTCAATTCTCATTTGGCGACATCGTAAAACATTTCGTACATACGCAACACGCAATTCGGGCCAAAGTTATTACAATATTATTGTTTGACGTACCATCACATTCGTTGTAGATTAAAGTCGTGTACAACTAAAGCCACTTCGTAAATATCAAACGTTCTCGGGGCTTTGGTAGGTTTAATCGGATAGCCGTGTTGTAGACAGCGTTGGTTAACTCTATTCAGCAATTATTTTACGAAGTATAAACAAAAGTTTACAGTTTATCTTGTTTTAATTTTGTGTAACAATTTTAGAATGTTTTAATGGTTGTTAAATGGGGCCACTATTGTCCACTATTGTTGGATCTCTCCGCATTGGCTTCAACCCATTAATGGAGCACGGATCTCTGCTCGTACTGAAGGGGCCTAGAGCATACTCCACTACTGTGCTCCATTGTGGATTGGTGGTACACTCCTCATTACTGAAGAAGTATAGAGCAAACAGTATGAGGAGAGTACATTGCTTAGTAGTGGACCAATGATGGATTGAAGTCATATATATGGGTTGAAGTATACTCCACGCTGCTCCATTGCCCTCAGGGTTTGTGGCAACCCCAAGTGTCCACAGGTAAAAAATCCCAGCAAGTAAAGGTAAAGTACCGTAAATATATATCTCGCATCATCATGTAGCGCCATCTCTTGACAATTAATGCAATCGGCGGGTCGACGTTGACACCTGAGCGAAGTCGATGCCACATGGTTTAGACATATGACAAATGTCACTGTCGAAAATAAAGATGGAAGATGGCCATCATAGCTGACTCGAAGCATCGGAGTAGACGTCGCTTCGAACTCGCTGTGCTTATATTATTTTCCGGTGTTTTATAATTTGGCTATATAACTGCATTCCGTTGTGATTTTGTGAATCTATTTTATCTACGAAACAATCAAAAGGCTTAGCCAAACTTCGGTGCTATTATTTCGGATCCTAGACGGACCAGATGTAACAGGATGCTAGGATTCCAAATTTTCTGCGGAACTAAAAAGGAAAAGCATAAGACAGTTACAATAACTTATAACCCAGTCCAAGTACATAACACAAAGCAAAACACTCCAAAGTCTTCCTAAAAAATATAATATATTTGAAAAGTTAGACAACACGTGACAGAACGTCGATAGAGTCATTTATCGTTGTCTCCGAGCCTGCTGGAAAGTATCTCTTCGGTTTAAATAGCAAGCTGTTGTATTGAATGGGTATTAGATCGGTAAGAAAAAACATGAGCGATGCCGAGGTATTAATATTGCAACGGAGTGCATTGGTATCTTGCAACTTAGTCTTGAAGGCAGTAAAGTTACCAAAACATTTAAATTGTGTATTTGGGCTCGCGACTTCGTCCGTATTTGAATTTAATTTTAAAATAAGAGTAGCCTAAGTTTTTCCTTATTACATAAGCTACCTGCCAGTGAAAGCCCCGTCAAAGTCAGTCCAGCCGTTCCAGAAATTAGCCGGAACAAGTGGACACAAAAATATTTTTATTTAAGTACCGTAATATATGTAGAGACGTATAATAAAAAGTGGTTATTTTAATATTACAAACAGACACTCACAATTTTATTGATTTGTATCGATTAGTAAATGCCCGTAAAAAGCGTAAGCCCGTAATTTTTATTTATTAAAATATATTTTATTGTATTGTAGTATGTCTTTCCTCCGTTCGTTTGCTTCATAGATTATATTTGAAGTGATTAAAGATTTGGAATCAACTTATTGAACACTGAATTGAAATATGAGTGACAGTGTTGACCAAGTGACAAAAAGGAGAAAAAAAATATTTCTTTCTATAAATGAGACTGCTTTATCAGTGATTCTAATATTTCAAAATATTACACAGAAAGGCATTATTATGGAAAATGAAACTTTGATAAATCGAGTCCTTGACCCAAAATACCAATGACCTCAAATTTTCAGTGTCATCGGTGATGTAGTTTTCTAGAATCAGATAACATATACAGGGGACTCCCAGAACATCCTGTATGTAGTAAGAATTATAGTACAAGAATTGCTCGTATTATTATAGTATACGATAGCTTAGAAGACAAGCCCTGCCACTGATGAAGTGACATACAAACGAGCTATCCAATTTCGATAACATTATTGAAATCCTATTTAATCCCTAATAAATAACACCCCTTGGCATATTGGGTACCATCTGATAAATCCCTTTATCCATGTCAAACTGAATACTAATTCCCGAGAGCTAATCAAATCAGATCAGGATTGTACGTGGCAAAATTAAATGTATTAGGAAATTATTTGAAACTGGCTGTGTCTGCGACTCTATTCGCGAGGAATTTGTATAGCCTCAATTCTTTAAATAGTTATATATTTTTTATTTGTGCACTGATTTCAATATAAATAAGCGTCCCCTAAGTGTCAATTCAAGCTTAGCCCAATACAATAGTGAAGCCGTTTCTGAGATCAGCCATAACATGGGGACAAACAAAACGACAAACAGATAATCAGACAAAAATTCTACAAATTGTTGTTTGGGGTTCTATTCCTTACTACGAACCCTTATGAGTTTCTTCCATATATCTTACATGTACAGACAGCGATCAGTTACAGATTTATTATATGTATGTTTTCCTGTACACCTGAAAATTACAGTTATAGTTTACATGGAGTCAGAGTGCAGAAAGCTAATTATTTATATGTAATAATGCATTAGAAATATATTAAACTTCCTTTTCTCTGCGACTACGCCGACGTGTATATTCATCCCCTATTTCATAGCCCCTAGTGATCGAAATTCCAAACGAGAGCAAATATTTAGATAATAAGTATGAATAATTAATTTGATTAATTAATTTAGTACGTAATTATTTTATGTTAATATTCTATCGCTGTACATATATAATAAATTCAATATAAAACTTATTTTTAATATCAAGAGCATAAATACTAAACTTAATAGTGTTATATTCGACGTTAACTAACTTTCTTACAATCTTTATTCCCCTATTCCAACCGCTTTATACCTTTTTTGGGATATGTTTTTCTCAATTTCTAGTTCGTACAATTTTCAACAAAATCCGTTCAGGGTATTGGCGTGAAAGTGTAACAGACAGTTTTATAATAGTAGTAAGGATTTATAAAAAAGCATTAACCACACTACCAAGTGTGGTATACAATACAATACAACAATACTTTATTGTACACCAGTAAATGGTATATGTATATATAATAGATAATTGCATCGTTGTTAATAAATCAACATTAAATTGAATTACAGTAGTATTTCGACCGCAGCGTAAAATATTAATATAATTGTATGTATTTAGAAAAAGTATGTGTAATGTGAAAATATTTGTTTTTTTTTTAATTTGAAGTGTTTAACAATTATTATGTTTTAATTTATATTATATTATAACTTTGCGTCAGAGGCCAACGGGAACAACGAAGTTTGCGATTGTATAGAGAGAAGTGTTTTTCATTTAATGAGAGGTAAATTAAAGTCTAATACTGTTTAATTAAAAGAAAGTTAAATAAAACGATCACTTTCTATAAAATCTTTAAAGGTGACGATATATAACAGATAATAAGTAATTTAATAATAAGTAATACTGATAAATAAGTAACTGGTAATAAGTACTTCGCATTAAACCATTCCTAATTTAACCCGTCCTAACAAGGCGATCCATAACAGACGTTGCATGAGTTATAGCCAGGTCTCGACGGCACATTTATCAAGAGCACGCCGGTCTACATTAGCTGAACTCCCTCGTAGTACACAGCGTCCAAATGACAAACTGGGCTTAACGCTGTGAGGTAGAGTTTAGTAGGAAGGGTCATTGGATGTACCTATATAACAAATATATAAACGTTTACACTCTGATGATGAACGTTCACATGCTCATTAATAATAAAAGTTTACCCACGGATTATTAATAAACGCGTACCCATGTATTATTAATAAACGCTTACCCACGGATTATTAATAAACGCGTACCCATGTATTATTAATAAACGCTTACCCACGGATTAATAATAAACGCGTACCCATGTATTATTAATAAACGCTTACCCACGGATTATTAATAAACGCTCATCCCTCCACACTTTTCGTTATTGATTCTGGTTATTTCAGCTATGGACTGCTTCCCTTTTTTCTTTGTCTTCCCCGCATGTTAGTGACACAATAGTCTGGTATTGATAATGTCTATGGGCGGTGATGATCGCTTACCATTAGGTGACCCGTCTTTCCGTTTGCCTGCTCATAACATAAAAAATAGAAAAGACACTGGGGCAAACTCCTAGTTGCACTAACACTAAATTTCCTGTCAACACAAATAATACCCTTGATCCGAGAACAAATACATATTTGTCGGTTTAAAATAACTATTTGCCTCAGTCGGGATTGAACCCGAGATCTTCTGACTTGCAGAAAGGGTCAGTACCAACTAGACAGGATGTTGTTTGTTAATTGACGACTGCAATTGTTATTAATGAAATTTCTAAAGATCTTTTTGGTTATAAAATTTATACGGTAAGGTGGGTTATAACACGGCCGTTAGTTTAACATAAAATGTCTCTATCAGAGGGCCCAGGTGCCATTGTAAAAGTTAAAACATAATTATTTAATGTAGTTTATATTGGAGTCTGAAGTTTTATGTCCTGGAAATATAACTAAAAGGTTATAAACATAGATTTTTATTTCCATTACTTTGTTAATGGTCTATCGGAGAGTAAGCACGATGGATCACAGAGCCCATAGATTGTTCTTTATTCTTTTCTGTTAATTCATATGTCAATTGCGACCCTATTACTGACATAATGTCGTATTTGTAAACAAAAAGTATTTTAGATTAATACATTTATTTTTGGTAAGATCTTCAAGAATGACTGTCCTTATCGAAGATTTCGAAGATATACCGTGTTCACAATGTGCGTTATTGCGAAAGACTTTCATACTGATAGCAGTTTCTGCTGTCGTACCGATGGTGTTATTCTGTGCTGTTCTCCTGCTTGTGGCTTTGGGGAACTTCAGTACACCTCTGGAAGGAGTCACCAGTTTCACGGTGCAATTTGTCTTCGGTGTTCTCTATATACAGTTGTTTGTCGCTACGTCACTCTTAATCATTGGCTTCGTGCGACGTCGACAGCCGATAGGGAAATATTATTACTGGTACCTAGTTTACCATACTTTTACAATACTCCTGTTTCTAATGTCTACGTTTCTACTGACGATGGCTAATCAGGCGTACGTCCTGAGCGCAATAGTGTGGATCGCGGGCAGTGCCTATGTGCTTTATTGTGTTAAGTTTATTCGTAATGTGTCCAAATGTTTGAGAGGAGTATATTAATCAATGTTTTGAATTCGATATTATATTTATTTATTTTTGAATTGTTGCTTTCTTTACAGAATAATCAGAAGTGTGTTATTGCTCTGTTTTCGTGAGTGAGTGTTAGTACGTTAATGGCTGGTCGATAAAGTTTGCACACATTAAGAATGTTATCGTATGAGAATGGAGCCAGTTGATAGTCACCATCTCTTACATCTGTATATTCTCCCGTGTATTTCGTGCTTAATATACTTTGAGTAACGTTCGAGCTAGTGCCTTTTTACTTACGCCTTTCCGCACACATATACACGCGACTTATCGTACCTAGGCCGTCTACCATATACTACCACGCGCGCGCTCATACGCATCCCCATACACCATTCTCCCTCTTGTCTTTCTTGACATCATCAATACCATCACCACTGCTACTATCTATCACCACTGCCACCATCATGTGGTACGTCTGCTCGTTATTCAGCTACCCCCATATGAGTCGTCTTTACTCATTTATGAAGACAAATCTCATGTTCAGATAGTTACTAAATTTCTTACACGGAGACTTACAGAAATCTAGCGAGTTATTCGATGTTTGCTCAAGCTAATTCAAGTTTCCACTAGTTTCCTGCTAAGGAATTAAAATAATACATTTCCCGTCTATAATTATTTCCACAACAATTGAAGGAAATTGGTATGCAAATGTCCTAATTAAAATTTCATCTCATCGTGCTCATCGCGGTATTAAAGTTAATTCGGCCTCAGTGGAGTACTAAAGGCAGTGTCAGACTGATGTTGGGAAGCGACGATGTGGAATAGGAGAGTAATTTTGTTAGACGCGTTGTCCTGTGGCGCGTCATCGATGGTATGTGTCCAGCCAGGGTTTGTGCTCTACAGTTAAAAAAGAGTTGCCTTTGCCGTTTTTCTCCGTCACATTTTTTTTTTAATATCAAAAGCCATCATATATGTACTTAAGCGGGTGATAGATAGCTATAAAAACAATTAATATTTTGACGGAGGTATCGATTTTTTGACTCACACATGGTTATTATATTGAAGTTTTATATAGATTTTGCATTATCTAATTGGGTGCAAAATATCCGCACTGCCAATTTATGAATATTTGAAATTGAGGGTATTATGGGTCAAAGTTCTATTTATTATTGTGTTCATGTAGATTTTGGAAATACTAAAATGATATGTAGCAGTGCCATTTTGTTTTTAATTAACTTTTTTTTGTTTTACACGAGGTGGCGGTACTGACCATAGTCGAATTACCAGATAATGTATAGATTGAATACTGAAAACGGCCGCGCATCAATACCTTGTTTGTCGCTTGTCGCATATCTTAATTAATAAGACCAGTCTGTTATGCCAATTTTGTTGGCACGAAGGAGCTCCCAGTAATCGGATTAGGGCAACCTTCACATAAACTTTACGAATCTGCATAAACTATTATCAACAACGGTTTACAAAGACCCCTCGTCAAGGGGATTCTGGCCACCGGGTTCCTTTATTGGGGATTCTTTAGATAGATCGAGATTAGTGGCAACAAACAACAATATTAGTTTCGGGAACGGGTTGGAATTCAAATAAACTTTGGGTTTTTTGTTGTTAAAGTTAGCCTTTCTAACAAAGTTTATTGTGGTATCAACAAGTGGTATAATACAATATATATATATATACAATATATATATATATACAATATATATCATATCATATTGTATTAAGTAGAAACAATATCGCTGACGATGTTAATAGCGGAGGCCTAGAGAATACTACACCTTCTACATTGCGGAATAGTAAAAAAAAATCTAATTAAAATTGATTTATTCGGAGTGTTTTAAGAATTTTTCGATAGCAGTCACACTATGCCATCTATTCAAAAATCGCTACGATGGGTGGCACCGAAAGAAGAAGCCGCAAGAAACTCCCAAGGAGTTCTTTTTTCTGCTCATAGTTACAGATAGTATTAAATACTACTTACTTATAAATCAAACTCATGCCCAAGTATTTTTATCTCTAAAATAATCATGGCGTAACTCACCAACAACACATACACAGACACACTAGCGCACATACGCACATACGCACTTTAATGTATACCTATGTAATATATACATATATATACCTACGGAGAAACTTGCTGCGTTCAGTTTTTTTTGGTTTAGTATGATAGATTGAAATTGCGCAGATGGTCGTGTTACATATTGAGCAAGGCTCTTCCTAGCAGATCAAATCAAATCAAAATCGTTTATTTAATGTAGGCATTATCAATACACTTATGAACGTTAAATATTTAGAATCTACCAACGTATCGGAAAGGTGCTATAATAAAGTGGAGAAGAAATGGCGAAAGGAACTCCTCAGCACATCTTTTTAAAGAATACAGAAGTACAAAAATTATAATAAAAGAACCTACTTGGATGGAACCGGCTGCGGATGTGTATTACTTCCTAGCATCCTTGTCATTATTATATTCGTGAACACTATCTAAACTAACAGGTACTGATTCTAAGATACTGCTACTGATCTGATCATATATCACACGATATGGATGCTTCCATACACCCTTTGGTGATGAATTGCACTAATCTTGCTGACAACGGTCCCCGTTTAGCGCTTACACGTGATATATGGCGATAGATCCCTTGTTCTGCTGTAATGATGAACTCACAAAGAATGATTAAGAGCTCTAGTCTAGTTGGTCATTCATGCGAAGCAAAGGGTGTCGGTTCAATTACCGGCCGAGGCAGGCATTTATGTGACAAATAAATATTTGTTCTCGGGATATCACATGTGTTGTACATATCAGCGAATCGATCCCAGGAACTATATGTCAAATTTTAATTCAGAGTTAGTTTTAACACTTTTCGGAACTTTTCATATTCCATCGCTTCAACCGTTTTTTTAGGGTGAGTAGTATGTTACAAGAAACTCCCAAGGAATTATTACCGTAAAGACATAATATGATCAACATAAAATAAACCTGTAGCTTGATCGCTGTCTGTGCATAGAAAATATGTGGAAGAAGGTATGGGGGGGGGGGTCTTCCGTGCGAACCGATTCGCGGACTCGGCTATTATTAAATAAGTAAAAAAATACATTGCTTGGATTCGACTTCGGTACCTTTCTATAGTCAGTTTAATTGTAGTAAATTTGATTTTATCCATAACTTTGTGAATAAATTAAATGAAAATGTCGGTATTATTAAGGATTCCTTTGTAAAAATATTTTCTTTCTGTCCTTAAGTGTTCTCGATAAGTATACAAGCTGAATAAGCATTTTTTTTATTCCTTTAATCACAATAACTTCTTTAGATATATATAAAACAAAGTCGAAAATCGTGTAACAACTCAAGAACGGGACTGGATCGATTTTAAAGTTTTTTAGATTTTTTTCGTCTCAGCCTCGGTTAACAGAATAACGATTAAAATATTTAAAAACAACAAAAGTGTTACATAGTAAAAACACTAAGCGTACACCGAAACTACTGGACACATTGAAATGCTTTCATTGGAAAAGGTTTGGATGTTCAAATGCAGAACGTCTGCCGGGTTAGCTAGTATAATATATAACATATTAGTATATATTACACTATCTCGAATTTGGCGCGACGATGCATGTAATTGTAAATTTCCAAATGATTCTCTCACCTCCTGATAAATGTAGTCTTGATCGCGATGTCTGCATCCAAAGTAGAGGATATTATCTCCCACCACCTTGCCGCTGGCCCGGGCGTGGGCACGCTCCTGTAGGAACCCTCTGAACGGCGCCAGCCCCGTGCCCGGACCCACCATCAGTATCGGTGTCTGCGTTTGGAGTGGTAACCTGCAACCATTACATAATATTAAAATATTTTTTATCATTTAAAAACAGTAGACAGGTAATAAAATGAGAAAATCATCAACATAGTCGAAGTCATGTGACCTTTCCGTAATTGTGTCTCGCATCTTATGATGCCACGAGGAGTTTAATACGGAGTTTAATATTGCACTCCAAAACCTACTCGTCAGATGTCGCTCAAATTTAAAAGGGATCAAATGACAAGCACCAGCTTTCAAATAAAAAAGAATAATCAAAATACCACTAAAAAGTGAGGTAACTAATAAATATTATTATAATTACTTATTGATATTATTATTGGTCCATACGCAAGGTGCAACAATCTTTTATGGGGTTCAGTATACGTTTTTATAATAAATTACCTCTATAAATACGTGAGCTACTTGTTGAAACGACAAATTTAAGCACCGCTTAGACAAGCTAATACAGGACAGACGATTTACATAGAGTGATAAGTACGCCTGGAAATAACTGTATCGCATTCAGCTCCGAATAATTTATAATCTGTAATTTTGTAACATAAATACATTTTGTAGTGTAATATAATCTTTAATACTTTGTAACGATTGTATATTAACTTAAAAAACGTGTAAAGGAGTTTCGTTCGCAGTTTCTACTCCTCATTGAAGCACTTCCGAACCGTTGGTAGAATAAAAAAACCTCGTTCATAGGCGTACAACAAACACCTACATGAATAAATTAATTTTCGTAGTACTATTTTTCCACTAGCCAGGGGGCTTAGTTACCACCCTCTTACTTGAGCCAGCTGCCAAACAACTCGTCATGTTCCAGCCTCTTCATTATCTTTGATGCTTTTACTGTTTCTAACGGCGGGCGACGGAGTACCATACCATCACCATTTACCATCACGTGGCTCATCTGTTCGTTTGTCGGCCATACCTATAAAACTAACCTGAACTGTGACTTCCGGATGTAAACGGGGACGGTGGGCAGGGGCTTCCCCGACTCCGGCTTGTGGTTGGCCAGCCAGGTGGTCGCCACGCCCTTGTTGACCCGCCCCGTCGTGGTCTCGTACTTCACAACTACTGCGGTGATGTGCACCGTCTCGGGATGTAGCTGCAATAACAACAATTTTATTATTTACACTCGTGGAGTTGTCTCCTTGGGTAGATGAGAGAAGGGGCTGTAAAGGAAAGACTGTCCCTTGTGCTTGTAGTTTATTGGTAATATTGTTTACAGACTCGACCGAGCGTGTCGGGCGC
>DWKC01001168.1:0-10589 GCA_018249195.1 Racta chiria
GTGTGAAGTCTACCAATCCGCACAAGCCAGCGTGGTGGACTATGGCCAGTACCCCTCACATTGTTAGTTGGAGACCCGAGCCCAGTAGTGGGACAGATAAGGGTTGCAAACCTATTAGTGTAATAAAGTTAAATAGAATAAAAAAAATATGAATGAAAATTATTCCGGATGGGTAGATTGTTGTAGTATAAACAGTAGTTGTAGTAGTCAAATGCGGAACTCTACATTGCGCGTGGCTAGAGCCGCACTCGGCCGGTTTTTTCTTAGTAGGTACGTAACAAAAACAAGCAACCAAATAATATGTAATTGATTTAGTTGAGTGTATGTAAATACCTATCGGATATATATATAACGTTTTCACACTATATAGCGGCCGAGCAATTCTCCGTTTACCAGGTACTTCCAGTATAATCACAATAATATGTTTTACTCGAAATAAACGAATGAATCACTAACTCGTATCTATTCACATCACCTACGCCCACACAGTTTCAAAAGAGGCTCGCTGCATTAGTATTGGCTTGCATTTCTATAATTATTCATAATGAAATAGGAATAATTAGATCTAATTTATTTGTGGAACGGAAAAAAACTTGAATAGAATAAAAACGTATTTTTATCATAGCCGATAACAGTCAGCGTAACAAAATGTCCTTTTTGTTATGTACAACTTTCGACAACCTAGTGTTTAAAAACTCTCAATACTGTACTGTGAAGTTACCCAAACAGTGTACATAGTTATTTAACGTACGCGAAATAACGTAATCATAACATCTACTTTCCGGTCGCTTATCTCTATAGGACGGTCTGGCGGCACGTGCGATTGCCATTAGTCTTCAAGCTATCGCCTCCTCTGCATCGCCGATGCCGAGACGTCTCACGCTGACAACAAAAACCGGCTCCGAATAAATAAAAAAAAAAACATTATTTTTTTTGCTAACAGCTTCTGATATCGTTAAAATGTGATAAAAATTAAAAAGTGCGTTTAGTGTTAGTAGTCCAGTGAAAATTTTGTGTAGTGAAAATGATCGAGTTAGTAAAAGTGAGTGACAGAGTAAATGGAACTGTGAGGGACATTGGAGCCGATTCCTTCGTCTGTAGGGTCCAGTACCTGAATGATTTGGATCCCTTCATAGAATACAACGTGCGGGAACCTCCAAGGCCTCTGTATCATACCTTTAACACGACGATACCGTTGTCGTATCAGATAGCAGCTGTGCATCGTCTACTGCAAGCCCCCCATCGGGTGAGTTCAACCATACAGTAATTCCAAATTTAAATTCTCAATTACTTATGTATGTTATAGTATGTTGTGATCCTAAGCTCGTAATGGATTTTATAATGTTAGTATTGGTTTGCATTTACAATATTTACAGCATAGCATTAATATATCAATGTATAGCAATAGCATTCATATATCTTTTGTCTAGTGGGTAACAAGTATTACTAAAAATTAAGTATGTGGCTACTATGACTTAAGTCGAGGTACCTGACTTTAACATTATTAGTGTTAGTAGATAATATTACTAATTATTATTGTAAATAATATTTATTGTTGTTTGTTAATGTAGTCAGTGCGTAAATTCTACAAAAGCAATATTTACTATGTTACCTAATATATGTTAACTCCCAAATACGTCTTCACAAACCTGTAAAAAGATGGGTGAATTTATTGCTGGACGAGTTTTATATATCCGTTAGAGCGTTATAAGCCAATTTGGTACGGTAGTAAAAAGTATTGGAAGCAATTTGAAGTCGTAAACGCAACGAAGGCGAAATATCGTTATGTAGGGAATTAGAAACAAAAAAAAATTCCAAGAACAATACGTATATCAATACATTTTTAACACAGCACGATAAATGACATTTAGATAAATACTAAATGAGCCCGTATTTAGGAAATGTCATCTTATTTTTTTTTTTAATTTGTCGTAGATTTTTCTGCCATAAATGCTATTGTTCTTTATAAGCCATTGTAGAAAACCGTAATCAAATTCCTTTCAGTAGATTTAGAGATTTACTGTATTCACGTAAACATACGCGACAAGGAACGTTCCTTTTTATCAGATATATCAAGAGTCATTCTCAAATAATCAAAGATTAATTTATGGATTTGTAAACCCAAATTACCATAATTAAATACGTCAACATTAGGTATAATATTTGGGCAGCTTATGTGGTTAATTTTTTTTATAAAGATTTAACATTTTATCAACAACTTCTGTTACCAAAATAAAATATACTATTTTTAAATGAAAATCAAACAAAAGGTAAATACGTACCTCATTGATATATATATACTTATAACCAAACTTCTTAGCAGACGCCTAATATTATCAATGGCATATCGACGATATTGGTAGTTATATATTCGTAATAGAATAACACATTTCTCTTCTTTCTCGTTCAATATGTTATATGAACATTCATTTTTTAAACTTTTAAACATTAAGGTTAATCTGACATTCATCAAAATGAGGTTGACCTAGCGGTCGTTGCATCGTATCGTACGTAACACATAAGAATAACGGTTGGTACTAACACGAGTTACTCAGCTCAGAATTTGGCTAAAATTATCTAGTCTAAATATCCGACTCCTTCGCCCAGGTGCGAGCGCAAATATCTGACAACACTGATATACAATTGCGGGAAATCCTTGTACTGATATATTTAAGAATATTGCATACTTGTTCATGTGAACATACTTAATCGAATTATAAAAAACCTTACCATCATTTCCGATGAAAATTGCTAGATAACGGTTTCATGGATCAAAGAATTGATTAATCACTGCTTCATTTCCGGAAAAATACGTTTTATCGTTTCTTTTTTTTTACGTTTTCGTTTTCAATATTAAGAGACAGATTGTGACAGTAATATACAATAATTTCTTATGTTATGAGTTGAAGATTAATGAGCCGGTCTGTATGTGCTGTATACAGAGTATACTAATGGCCCAGTAGGAAGTTTCATAAAATTATAATCTATAGAAATTATTATTTTTACATACTTTAAATTAGTGCTCGCCAGCCTAAATTTATAAAGTTGTTTCAGGTAACTTCAAATCATTTGAGGTTATTGTATTTACGATGTATTACACATATGCCGTTCATACTAAAGGCACCTTTTATACAAAAGCTCACGCCGATGGCCTTGAGCTTCAGGTGCATGTAGCAGGTGGTCTGTGCAACCTTTTTTGCTTATTTTTTGCTTAAAAAGACTTCACGAGAATATGCCATTAACACAACATTGACTTTATGAAATATTATTAATTTAGGATCAGCAAATTATAAAAAAGAAATAAGAAATAGAGATCCTAGTTTTGTTTAAAGCATGTCGTTTTTAAACATGAATGTATATAGATATATTTAAGAAGGTTATTATTAAAAACTTTCATGAGTTTCTAAGGCTGCTTGGTATAAATCCTTTGATATATTACCTTCATATTTATTAAAGTAACAATCAGTATTGTTATATGTAAAATGTACGATATGACATTTAGAGAAATAAAATAAAAATATGTCCGTACGGACCGCTGCTTTATGGTTTCTTGCAAAGATTTAAAAGTTTCAGCTGATGGACAGAGTTCGCAGAAAATTTGAACATAAAATCTTAAAAGTAGTGCCGCCAACAATTTACATGTCTCATGATATACTGGGTATACTTCGCCCGCGCGGCGTATCCATATAAAGTAGCCTAGTAGACCCTCAGACACACCAACAACATACAGCTTCAGGACGGGTGACAGAACAAGAATGGGAAGGAGGGTGACTGAAGGGCGGGGAGAAAAGGAGGAGAAAAAAAATCGTTTCGCGACTGACTTAGCAAGGATGTAGACTAGCCAGACGGGCTACACAGAAAGATAATCATCCTTACACGAAGCCCTACCAAGCAGCTGACTTTTCACCTCACCCTTGTCTGCAGAGGTTGGATTGTGGTTCAACGCCTCAACGAATGCCCGGCACGAATTATATGAAGTATATTACATTGGTGACTGCTTCGGAAAGCACGTAATACCGTTAGTCCCGATTCTTATCGTCAATTAGCAATCGCATTTGTGTTGGCTGCTAACCTCTTCACCATTTTGCACTGAAGAACGTGGTGGAGTATGGTCTAGGAGTCCTCAATCACGAGGAGAGATCCGTATTCAATGCCATTAATAAGTTGAAGCCAGGTTTCAGGTTCAAATTATTAACGGCGGTTTTACTTTTCATTTAAGTGAACACAGATTCCGTATAATGGCAACCACTTTGACTTAATGTATAAAAGATCTGCTGTATCTGCTTCCCTCAAAATGGCGCCCTAATCGATCAAGTGACAACAAAACAATAACGATGCGTGCAGTAAATGCGAGGCGGCAAGATAATACAATGGTAACTGGTTCTAGACAAAGGTGCGGACATAAACATACCGATACCGATACCAGTCAGGCGTACCGAGTGAGGGAAGGAGAGGGCAGCTGCTCCTCACTGGAATCGGGTTATGTACCTATAGTTATCAAAAAGTAGAGTTTATATAGTATTAAAAAAAACTTTAAAAAAATTAAAAAATGAATAATACCTTTGTCAGTTGTCTGATCTGATCCTAGTTCAAGCTAAAGGTGAGTTTGTGGACAGATGGCTGTGTGCGAGTTGTCCACAGATATTTATTTATTATGCAATAAATCCGGAAAAATTGCTATCTAGATTGTCCTCCCTAGATTAGAAGCTGGGTACACCCACGATACAAGCTTTGATACACTGTGATACAAATGCATGGTAAATAAAGAGATAAACAACTAAAGATTTTATGTATCAGTGAAGATGTTGGTCCCAGACAGGTCAGGTATCAGATGGTTCACAACTTATCATGTATACGATAATTAAATAAAGATTAATATGTATTTGATTTCAAACTTAAAACTCATTGCGGAATATTTGCATTTTATTATTTTTGAGTATCCGTAAAGTAAATAATAAAAAAGTTATTATTAATATTATCTGCATTAAACCGGTAATATCGAATGATATCCATGTTCATATGAACATAACAATATAAACCGCAAACATGTCGGGTTATTACAATAATGATGAGAACTTGTTCGTCAGTGGCGACACAACGCCTTTCGAAGCGTTTACTATTGTAGTAAAAACTCGTCGCCAAGTGACCAACGATTGGGATAAAGATGTCGTAAACAAGTCATGGGTTTTATAATATAAAACTCGCGTACAAGACCGATCTGAATTCGATTACAAAAAATATTGAAGTATCCCGTGTAAAAAATACACTTCTGCATTAATAAAGCGTGGGAAGATACACTATTTCAACAGAAATATTTCGCACGAGATTCTTTATTAATTGACTTCTTTAGTTTCCTTTATAGTAACTTTTTTATATGTCGGTATTATTAAAAATCGATTATTTTGTAATAATTATGACAATTATATTTGTATTGTACTTACATCTCAAGATTAGTTATGATTATCTACTTATCTATTAGCTTCGTACCAGATAAGAGTAATAATTGTTTTATTTAATTATAGATTAAAGTAAAAGTGATACAAATAAGTTATTGAACTCTCAAAGAAAATGGAAATGCTTATACTGACATCAGTAAGAGTAGTTATGAAGCCCAAATTTAGCGAAACTGCAGTTTATAGTTTAGTAGAAGCGCTCCTAGCGTGTCGAATAGAAGGGACTGGCGATAAAACAACATGGGCCCCCGAGAAAAGTGAATGTGTGAATAAGTAGCAAAAATTTCATGAGCACTTCCGTGCTTCGGAGGGCACGTAAAGTCCGTCCACGGTTGTTATCAATAGATGGCAGTCGTTAACCCTTGTGGGAGGCCTTCTGATGGCATTACAACTTTTGACACTCGAGTCGGCATGTAACATCTACACCAATCCGCACTGGAGCGGCGGACAGTACGAATCTACGCCTCCTCAGTCACGAGGAGAGACTTAGCTCAGCGGGTGGAAGCCATACAGTATAAAATATACAAGTATAAAAATATAAATATAACCATAATACTTAAACAAAGGATTTATTTTATAATATTTAACATGTCTAATGGTTCGCTATTACAAATAATAAACGTACCAAAGGACATTCAATTATCGACATGCCAATTGTTTTGTTAACTCAGGTCTGTGAAGCAATGTTTAATGTTAATGCTGATGTCACTGGCATTATTTTTCAATAAGCTACTTAAAGCGGTTTATCACAGACAGTGATGACGGACGAGCCCGTACCGACGCAACCGTAGGAAGAAAACGTCTATGGTAGTGCAGATGCGTCCGTGGCAACGCAAACGCGTCTGTGGTAGTACAGACACGTCCCTGGTATCACAGACGTGTCCGTTGTAGCGCATCTGCGTCCCTGGTACCACAGACGTGTCTGTTGTAGCGCATCTGCGTCCGTCGTACCGCAGACGTGTCTGTTGTGGCGCAGCTGCGTGCGTAGCCGTGAGGTTACAGATGATCCTTAAATAATTATTAGAGTTCAAAATTTCTTACAATTAGATTTCATTCAGACTAACCCGCACCATGAGAAGTATATTGGTGCGGTTCTGAGCCGTCGCCCTCAGAGTCACAGACCGTCGGAAATAAGCTTTATACATCAGTTGTGATAAGCCAACCAAGAGACCACGCCCGTCATAATAATATAATTTAAACAAATAAACGCATAATAAGGCTCCCGGGTTTGATTACTTCTGGCTGATAATTATTTATTTATTCTGTATTGATCATTAAAAATAAGTGTTACAAAAGACGGACTTCATGCTAAAAAGCATTATCTACAAAGAGAAAAGAAATAAGAACGAGAGCATTATTGAAAATATACGATAATAACTTAACAGAAGAAGAAGAGCCGAAAAAAAATATAATTTACTTACTACTTAATTACTAATTATGAGACGGATAAATGTTTGTTCTCGGGTCCTTCCATCATCCTTTCAACGTCCTTTGTTGCGCATTAGACTCCCACAATTTGGATACTTACTACTTTTTCCACTTAGGGCTATCTGTGTTACCCCTGTTTGGCGACAAAGAACCCATAATGTGTCCAAATTTTCAAATACTAACTACTTACCTATTATGCATCTTATGGCCTACTTACTGGGCATACTTACTAGCATTCTACATGGCTCATCGAATCTATTTTCGATGTGTTTCCTTGCCTTAATCATTACGAATGAGTACAAAAGTTCGTCCCACGCGCGTATACTCATGAATCGACACACAAGGTTAGTTTACGTTAGAACACAGAACATGTTTGCAGAAATTAAAATATTGTAGGCTAGTTTTATGGTCTGGTTACCTTTTGTTCTTCTATATTATATTAAAAGTAGTTTCCGCCCGCGGCTTCGTCTGCGTATGTTGTTGAATAGTTTTCTATGTGTGTTAGTAGATTATAATCTATCTATCTTTGTGCCATATTTCATTCAGATCTGGTCAGTATATATAGTATATATATAAGCAAGATTAATATTTTCATTAAAGTCAAAGTGTGTACTGACAATTTTGAATTTGGACCTCTACACATTACCTAAACGAGCCACTCATTTAACAGAACATTAAATTTAATAAATATAAGTAAACTCTTCACACTCACACCCACACTAGAAGTGTACAGATAACACACACGCGAGTGTACAAATAACATTCATAAGCCGAGAACTGACATTCATCTGACACATAAATGTCTCGAAATCCGCTGCCCCCCCCCCCCCCTCCTTCTTTGAATCACTAGGCTACAAGACGATTCTATTGTAAATAAGAAAAATCATGCTGTATAATAGTCCATTGTTGAGACATACGAGTAATTATAGATAATTATGTTGACGCAACATTTTCTAGTTTCCCAAGGGTTGGGGTACACAGGGCTATTTCAAGTGTGGTCTCATTTCCAGCCTTGGCGGGCTGCCAGCCAACAGGTGCCTCGCCACTGGCGCTCGGGATAATAGCTGAGTGTGAAAACGATCCCTCAGTGAAACTCGATTATTTTCGTTAGTTAGGTCATATTTGTTTTTGTGGCTTACATTCGTTTTGAATGTAAATAAATAAGTCTTCAATGTAGGTATAAATTAAAATCAGAATTTTATAAGTATACGGAAATTGGTAGTAAATGTAATAGGCACTAATTCTGGAAAGATTTAACAAAAAATATATTATTTTATGAACCTAAAAGCACTGTTTAATTGAGAAATTGAAAGTTGGCAACATTTTAGAATTTAAAAGAGTCGAGAAAAGCTATGTTATTTTCTTTTGTAGACATTGTTTTCTTTATTTCTGTCTGACGACGTTTCCTGTTGTTTATTAACAAAACTAAATCAGTGACAACAATTTTGGGCGTTATTTTGTTGTCGAAGGCATAAACGCCGTGCTTACATGATATCGACTTTTGTTTATTATAATAATTTATAGGTTATTAACTAGGTAATTTGTATGTTGGAAAAGAAAAGTTTGTATACAAATAATAAATCAATTTCGTATTAGACGAACAATGCCATCTGTTACTCTCATGAAACAATACCAAACAAATGCACTTTCCAGAGAGAAGCCACGATGCTTGACGGAGCGAACATGATTCTAAATGAACACAGCTACTACTAGATGGCGCTGTGCTCTATTTTCGTAAATAGTTTTATGCCAATGAACATAATCAATATTTTGCGTCTCCTCTAACACGTACGCTATATTGTTTGCGAACGCTCCAAATTACACTGTAATTTCGCAATGATTTATCTAATGTCTGATTTACGTGATCAACCAAGTTAGCAACAGCGGTCGGCGGGAGAATGGGTTACCGCTATGGGGAAAAAAATATTAATAATAATAATAATCGGAGCTAAAGAATGAAGCCAGGGCCTTTATGGCATTCGTTAAACCAGAGGTCTTCGGGCGGCAACCTGCCAACACTTGGGTTGGTCACTATCCCCACTACCAATCCGTACATTGTGGTTAATTAATTTATTGGTTTATGTAGTTAATTTATTAATTAATCTGTTAGCCCATAATAGAATAAAGAAATACATAACGACAACATAGGTACATGAAGTTGGTTTTAAAGTTTACATATCGCAAACTATGTATATTCTACCGTTTTATGGGTAGGTATAAACGATATGTATTTTGTACGTGCAGGACAAAGAAACTTATCGAACTATCGGCGTAGAAAATACATTTTGTTAGAATAGTAATTTAAAGTTTATTTAACGTGATACAGTGTGATAGTAATTATTAATGGATTTTAATTTTTCCAGCTGGACGATGCTACTCTCCAGGTGTTCAAAGATGGTGACTACGGCCCCTACTTAGACCTGGACTCCACTCTTGGAGAACAAGACGAAGAATTAGAGGGATTGCAAGACAGGTAATTTGATATATCTTATACTAGCTGTACCTGCGAATATGTAAAGACGGAATTATTTCAATAAAATTACCCGTAAGCGTCAAACTTAGCTCAATACATCAGCCGTTTCTGGATTCCGAGATTAGCGCGAACAAAAGCACATACAAAAATTCTAAAAGTAGCTGTTTTTTGTTCTGTTCCTTTTTTTTTTTTTTTATGTTTACAGCAGGCAAACGAACAGACGTTTCACCTGATGGTAAGTGGCGATGAAGTCTAAGATGTTGGGCGCACTATCTTAGTAAATGCCTATTCATACTTCTCTTGAAGACTCCTACATTATACGTGGATGGGAACACCGGGACGCTACGGGAACATTATACGTGGATGGACACCAGACAGAAACGCACGATATATATACATACGCACGAACACACCCACACCCGTACGTGTACGTATATACGACCAGAAAAACGATATATACCCACAATATGTGCCTATCGTTGTTTGGGACTGACACAAAAACGTACAAACACCCTATATATTATTTACTATATTACTTTTACTATATACTAAAATTCACCCTTATATATTTTTTGCCATATCGTACATTTTGAAAGTATTACTTTATAGCATTTCTCTTTTATAGCTGACGAAGTGGCAGGAGCAGTACAAGCGGAAGGACGCGGCGCTCGGCCGCTCGCACAGCGACACCATCTCCTCCATCCTGCAGCAGCAGTCAGTATACCGTTCTTGTCTCATATCACTCCAACACCTCCATCCTGCAGCAGCAGTCACTGTACCGCTCTGTAGTCAGTGTCTTGATTATGATTATCATATTTTTTTGGCAATAAATTTAAATTTGACGATTATAAAGGGTTTTAAACAACACAATAGTGCTGTGCACTTGAATATTAGCGCATTTACACTGTTACACAAATACACACACGAACAGACATACTCACCCGCAAACACACCCACATACACACGCACTTACACATACATGCATATAGTGTGTGAGTATATACTCACACACGCACACTAGCAGCCCACACATACATACACAGGCAGGCCGAGAGACACATGTATCTTATACAAAAAACAATGTTTATTATCTAAGCACACAGCATAGAGTAGTAACAATTTAGGCTAAGACACTGGCCCCTATGATACGGGCTTACGTAGTTTAGCGGTCAGGATTACAATGCATAATGTGTAATGAGATATATAAATAAACATTTATTATTATTATTAATTAG
>DWKC01001169.1:0-10588 GCA_018249195.1 Racta chiria
CGTCCGATATAATTTTTCTTCTAAATTACAATATGCTAATGTTATGAATTTTTCAGTATTATAGAACCAACCGTTTAGTTTAAAAAGAAATATCTCAGGACAACTCCACATACGGCCACCTGATCCCAAACTAAGCGTTAGCTTGTATTGTGGTGACCAGACAAATGATAAACATACATAGATAATTTTAAATACATACTTAAATAGATATTTTTCACCCAAACACAGAACAAACATTCCTGTTCATCACAGAAAAGTTAGTCTTGGGTGGGAATCGAACCCACGACCTCCGGCTTAGCAGTCAGGTTTACTAACCACTAGACCAACAGGCATTCAAAGTCAGTCAAGTCTTTGTAGACGCATGTGCACCGCATGACCCTTACAAAAATGATAATTTAAAGCTTAATATTTCGAAAAGTTATCCCTAAATCATAAAATCGTTTAGGGGACCCACAGCGATATTAAAAGATCTATACAACGATACCCCAAACGCCGGGGTAGACAAAAAAAATTAACCCCACATTACCAATAACAGAGGTACTCTAATTTTTTTAATTCTGCCTCATTATACATATGTATATATCCATGTGAAAAAAGCATTTTAGCATTTAGTGTCTTTGCACTTGAGTGAGGACGTACAGACCAGCGGACGGATCTTAAAATGAATAGAGAGCTCATTGCTAGTTCTTCTCACTGCTCGATCGGAATCAAGACCCAGCCTGGGTTTCCAAGGTTCCAGTAGTAATAAAGGTACTAAGCCTAGATCTAATAATGGAGCTAGATGATGGGGACGGAGTGGCTGAATGTCATTTTGCCTTTTATTATGAAAAGTAGGTATTTTTTCCAACCCTTTCCACTTAATTAAATAAACTGTTCCTGCAACATGCAACGCGATGCGAAATATGACTCCTCATTATATAATTTATACGTCGAATCATTAGGCCAGTTAATAAACGAGCCAAATATATTAACCGCGTATCATTTTCCGAGTCATTTAAACGCAATAATAAAACGTGGGTATGGATCTAAAAGTTTACCGCAATGATGACATATGTGCGATAAGCTGTGCCTGCGACTCCGTTCGTGCGAAATTTGTTATATCTTTTTGTTTGTGCACCGATTTCAATAAAAATACCGTCAAATACGGTACCCTATCGTAAAATAATAAGTGTCAATCCAAGTTTAGTCCAATACATCAGTGAAAACGGCATTCAAATCGGAAAAGCCTTTTCTGAGATTAGCGCGAAAGAAGGCAAAGACAAAAATTCTAAAAAAAGAATGTTTTGGGTTGTATTTCTTACTTCATAACCCCCACCCTCCCTATAAGTTTCTTCCATATATCTTCCAAATGTATGTACAGACAAAAGTTGCAAAGATTGTTGCTCACGACGGTACCACAGCTCAGCTATCTATAACTTTTAATATAGTACAAAAAAATAACTCTAATGAACTCAGTACATTTAATTAAATATTTGTTTCTTTGTCCGTTCATTATGCTCGGTTAAAGCGCTCATCGCGAATTTGTTTTATTAAGTTATTATCATTAACAAAAGGTATAGTACATTTTGAAGGTGGTGTATCCTATGTGGTAGCCCCAGACTAATAGTATACCCTATGTGGTAGCCCCAGACTAAGGAATCGGTAGGTCAAGTAATACTAAGGGATTAGCCAAAATATTTGTCATAATAGAAAAGCTGTTATATAAAATTTGGTACTTACTATCAGTAAATTTTGATCTAAGAAATGATTCAAATCAAATCGTTTATTTCATGTAGGTATTATCAGTACACTTATGAACGTCAATTATTTAAAACCTACCACCGTTTCGGAAAGGTACCATAATAAAGAAGAGAAGAAACGGCGACAGAAACTCCGAGGTCCGACACTTGCGAGTTTAAGTCAAGAACAATTGTATGTGAATTCTTTGCTCAAAAAAATCTAGTTATCGTATACGCCCTGTATCCGCATAATTAGAACCGTGAATATGACATATCAAGCCAACAATGCGGTTTTCATTTAGCCCGATGCATAAACGGAACAAAAAACATGGTCAAAGCCAGTGGCATTGCGGCTACCGTGCTGTGGGATTACATAAAATTTTCCCGCGCCGCGTATTTCCGTACTATATTCCTATTCACCGCTTTAATTATAATCCTATGCAGCATCTGTTTTTAAAGGTTCAAATATTTTTTGTGCTTAATCATAGCTTATAATACTTATAAAATAATTATACTTATAACCGCTTGCGCCGCTAAGTGATCAATAAGGTTAAGAAATAGCGGGTGCGGCCGGTATGATAATGGTTGAGGATTGGAATAAAATCTTGACCGCTTCTGTGCTTTAAATGGCACTTATAGCCGTCGGGTCCAGGTCGTATGTCGTGCTTAAAACTTCCAATTGGGTTGGCTACTTATCTCTCCACCAATGCGCACTGGAGTGGTAAAGGATGGTGATTTAGGCCTCCAGGTTTCAGGTAAGATCGATACTTAGTGACATTATTGGTCACAGTTATATATAAATAAATATCTCAGGACAACTCACACACGGCCGTCTGACCAAAACTAAGCGCTAGCTTGTACTATGGTGATCAGACAACTGATATACATACACATATATTTTAAATATATACATAAATAGACATAATTACACCCAGACACGCAGAACAAACATTGTAATTCATCACAGAAAAGTTTGTCCTGGGTGGGAATCGAATTCATGACCTCCGGCTTAGCATTTAGGTTAAATAATCACAACACCAACAGGCCAGCCATTATATTAATCAACAATAAGAATAAGAAACCGTTTCATTAAACTCCGACATCGGTATACAGAGAATTGTATATCTCCTCATATCTGTAAATAGAAATTGTCTCCGTGGCAAGTAGGTATTGTATCATCACAGTCGGGCTGGAGCAATATTCGAAATGAAACCACCAAGCGACGCAATGAAACTTCCGCAAATAGGAAGGAAATTCTTACTGTTTTTCTCGCCCTATATCCTCTCGAACTCTAATATTGACGCTGAGATTAAAAAATGTACGCTGACTGTATAAAATGATTAAAATGTCACCTTTACTTTGTCAAGTGTCAAATTATTAGATAGGTTGGAGAAAACACATAACCTAAAAGTCGAGATGGCTGTTAAACCTTTTTCTCCTCGAAGGAACGGAGACGGTATATGCATTTGGAGCGAGACGATGTTTATGGTTTGTGTATACTAATGTTACCATTTATGTCCAAAACCACTGGCCTGATTTTAATGCGGTTTTCAGTGATGTGTTTGGATTTGATTGGGGCACGTTCTTAGATAGGTGTTACGGTAACAACTCACTATAGGGCACTGCAGTAAACATTTGTTTGTACAAACCAACGTTGCTATTTATCTCCGAAACTTCAATGGGACAGCATAATTATATATCAAGGGCACGAATACAAAGTTTCATAATTTTATCTTCGACAATGACGAACCTACCATACAAACTTGCATCCCCTATTCCAACCCCTGTAACCACTTTTTCCGTGATAAAAGCTAGCCTATGTTCTATCTCAACCTTTAGTGTATCTCTGTACCAAATTTCATCAAAATCAGTTCAGTGGGTTAGGCGTGAAAGCGTGACAGACAGACGGAGTTACTTTCGCATTTATAATATAAGTGTGGATAAGGATTAGGAGATGGTAATTAATGAAGTTATTTTGAAGGTCGGAGTCATTTGGCCAGCTAAAATTTGTGATACTAACCTTAGCGGGTATAAAATATTAAGGGCACTAAACGATTACATATCAACGTGACGGTATACGTAATACGTTGTAATATTCACAAAATAATATTAGATTCGTACAAGCGATACGATATTATTTTACAAGGCATTGGTGTCAAGAGTTGCGACTGGTACGTGTTTGCACTCCAAATATTTAGAGAGTAAGGGGTTGGAGCGGAACAATGGGAGTGTTTTTAGCTCGTTACTTTGTATGTGGATAGACTCTCAATCGCGAAAACATATTTGAGTTTTCGTTTCTATATGACGTAATTGCTACATTTGCTATTATGAGGGTAAATGGGTTATTACTGATTGAATGAGCCCTAAAAGGTTTGATAATAATAATATATACTATAATAACAATATTCATATACATAGTATTATAGGAGAAGGGAATATTTTGGTAGAATTTGAAGACCAATGAAGTGTTTAAGCTCTTATTGTCTGACGTTGTCAAATTGTCGATGTATTAAGGCAGATCGGTCGATCAGTCGATCTAGGCAACAGCGGGCGTGCGAGAAAAGGAACTGAGAATCCACTTGTGGCAAAAATCGTGAGCACTTCCCTGTTTCGGAGGGCACGTAAAAAATGGTCCCATTTAATATCATCAGATAACAGTCGTAAAGCTTAGTTGGCGGCGTTTGGGCGGCTTTAAAGCTTTCAAAACTTAGGTTGGCTACTGACACCCAAACCAAAGAGTCGTGAAGTATGCTGTTGGCACTGGCCCACTATTGAGTACTGCTTCTCAGTTACGAGAGACCAGTACTCAATAGTGGGCCATTAACATTTTACATGTTACATTAGTAACATCGCCGAAGCTTTATCGGAGGCCTACAATATTTCTATACACTTACAACACATGCCACTGATTCTGAATGTGGACATTAATTTCACTGACAATTAATTAATGAACCGTATTAGATCATCAACTAATTAACTGTATCTGATCTTAGCTTTCGTGTTGTATTTATTAATGAAGTAGGAATTATTCAAAGGAAACTACAAAACCATATTCTTGGAAAGTAAAATTTATGGATACAAAGTTCTCTCTTTACATTTTTTGGAGTGTTAAAGTCTAACTTTTCGTACTTGAATTCTGTTATCTAAAATAACCAGCCCTGATTTACTGAAGACTCTACAATAAAAACATAAAAAAATTAAATGTAAATATTATTCCTCTTTTAAAACTATCTGGACGTAAGTTTCGTTCTTAATTTGATTAACTTTTTACATATCTCTCATGAGTACCCGTAACATAATATATTTTGTATATTATTTAAATCGATTTTTTAACGTTCGTATTACATTAATAATTAGCTCATTTCATCTACTTAGGGAAGCATTCATAACCCGGCGGCTTGTTTCGATCATATGTGATCGAAGAAGTTAAGCATCAGCAGGCGCTGTCGGTAGGTCGGCGGTGGGTGACCGCTAGTGGAAAAAAATATCTAAATCGCTTTTGTGCTTCGGAGGGCACGTAAAAAGCCCTCGGTCCCGGTTGTTATCGTTAGATAGCAGTCGTTAAGGCATGTCGGAGGCCTTCGGGCGGCATAAAAAGCTCCGACATTCGGGTTGGCCACTAACCCCTAAACCAATCCGCATTGGAGCAATGTGGTGGAGTGTGCTCTAGGCCTCCTCAGTAAGAGTGGCGGGCCATTACCCAGGGAAGAAAATCAGGTATAATAGTCCAACAGCCAAAACTAAAGATAGATCTTGAAAAACATTCAATGCTACAAGGATAACGTGTTTTTCTTTTTAAATCGGTTGCACGAAACCCCTAAAAGAGTATAGCCCCCGACGCTCGAGGTACAGTAGGTGCAGCTTTGGTATCGATTACAGCGACACACGTTAGGGCGATACCATCTAAGCACTCTTCGGAATGGCCACCACTCTACCGTTATCGCTCTATTAGCTTGCATTGACAATCCCAACAACATTGTACCTGGTACATCTTTATTTAAATTCAGAGCTACGTTAAAGCTATCGCAGTCTGTAGAGTCACCGCTGAATATATAATGAATAAATATATATCTTTGTACAACTTACATTCAGCCAAATTACCCCAAACTAAGCGTTCGCTTGTACTATGGTGATCGGACAGCTGATAAACATACTTAAATATTTTTTTTAATTCATACTTTTATAGATATTTTTACACCCACACACAGAACAAACATTTCTGTTCATCGTATAAAAGTTTGTCCTGGGTGGTAATCGAACCCACGACCTCCGGCTTAGCAGTCAGGTTCACTAACCACTAAACCAACAAGCCTGTCATATTTTTATGTGTTAATCAAACGAGCAGATGGGTCACCTGGTAAGTGATCATCGCCGTGCACAATAGCAAAAACCAAGGGTGTCATCAAAGTGGTAGACCCTCTTCTTGAAACATGGCAGAAAGAGAAAGAAGGGAAGCAGTTTATTTCTTACAACCATGTATCGTCGAAGCAACCAGGGGAATGACCCTGGTTACATGGTGACATTATTAATTGATACTAATAGCCTACCTGATACTGCTCCAGGACGGGTGACAGTAGAAGAATGGGGAAGAGGTTGACTAAAATGTTAGGTAGAAAGAGGGTAGAGAAAAGATATATAATTGGATTCTACAAAGCAACACAGATCATCATATACTGTAGTTAGAAAATCGAAAAGGTACAAAAGGGAGGTAGGAGGTCGAAAGGTTAGTGCCTGCCCGTGTGTACTTACTTTAAACAATTCATTTCATTAGATAGGTTTTAGTTACAATATTTCACACTAGATGGTGTAACTAAGTAACAGACCAAATTTATTTATTATTTATTGACCACAATAAAATGTTACGGTACAAATGGCGAACTTAATGCTATATGCATTCTCTACTATTTCGACCAAGTACTTATTAGCAGCAGACACTACTTCTATAGCGTGCGCAAATGAGATATTTGTCATGTACTCTCATCTAATTTACTCATTATGTACACATTAAATCATATAATCCAGATTTAAGCCAACGCCGATAAACTTCGACGCTTCAATTTGCTGAAACCCGTTAATGGATTTAGGATCTTATCAAATGCAGTGCTCCTACTTTAGAGGTGCTTATCTTCATTTAGTTAATTTGTGAATATCGTCGGGATCTATACTGCGGCTGGTAGAGCGTCGGTCGAACGAACGCCGTGAATAGATCTCAGCTAAATGCGTATCTCAATGGAACCTCCTAGCAGCGATAGCTTAATGGAAGCAATGATAGTTTAATGGTTTGAGCGTTGGTCTCTTGCACGGGAGGCCCGGGTTCAAACCATGCTGCTCGCACCTGTAATTTTTAGTCGTGTGCACATCAGAACTTGATTATCAGTTGCTAAGATGACAGATAAACAGACAAATGTTTATCTGTGCCTTTGTTCGCGCTAATCTTAGAAACGGCTAATCCGATTTGTATGCGGTTTTCACTGATGTATTGGGCTAAGCATGGATTGACACTTAGGTGTTTTTATTAAAATCGATGCACAAATAAAAAATATATGACATATTAAACAATCCGTCATAATATAATTGTAATTCTATTGTGACTCAATTATTTGCGCGTTTGTAGGCAGGATTTAGCGGAACATGCCTGATGCAATTTTAACACCTATGTATGTACCTAAATAGGGCAAATAAATATTTTGAATTTGAATTAAAAATTCAATCATAGCGCGAAGGAAAGAAGCTGGTAGCTGCAAATTTGCATTACTTGTGTCTTATCGTGATTGGTTGTTGATTACAATGACTCTACATCATAAATCGTACCTACTGGACGGTACCATGCGGTGTCTAATGTAAGGTGGATTGTTATGTTTTGGCAGAAACATTTCGCCCTAAATGATGGGTTTAGTAGGTTTAATATCGAGGCTGTTAACCGACAAATCGAATGTTAGCGAAAATAAATGACCTCTGAAACTATGCCGCTGTCGATCAGCAAAGTTCCGTGAACTGAAACTTCAACAATTGTGGTGAACCGTTCCGAAAAACATGAAAGCTATTAGTTGCCGACCGTTTAGTCACGCAAAGGATTGACCGATTTCAAATTAACCTAGTTTCTAAAGGCCGTTTAACTGAGAGTCACTTGTATATTTAAAACATGTTTCATGAAATTATTCAGATAAATTAGATTTTTTGGTATTTTTGCTGGTATTCTTGCTTTCGGTTTGAGGGAGTGATTTCGCAATGAAGTGGATACGCGTAACACTCCCTGTGAAAGAGCGCTATATTTAATTTGACCAATGAACGTGCGCGGTCAGTGTTGCCACTTTGTTCATTTTTAAATCACTAAGGTTCTTGTATAAACTCCATAGAGTAAGCGATTATACACATAAAAGAATTCTCGAAATTACTGTGTGAATAGAGAAGACAAATCTAATACAAAAAAATAAAATAATAAATAACATTGTTTAAAATCCGCTTTACATATAATCTAATAAACAATATTATACATATAAAATATAATGCTTCAAGTGATATTTCTTTCCTGTCGTCGCCTAGAACAACAGATATAGGATTTTCAGTTGTAGCGATTGCAGGAAGATTTGATAAATCATCGATTATTTTTACTTATATTTCGGACATGTTGGATAGACATATTTTAATATTACTACTAGGATGAGACGTCATATTTTCACATCGTGCGACTACTAGGGCTCGCTACTTTTTTCCCACATTAAATTTTTAATCTTACGGCGTTTTATTCAAACATAATCACTCGGTGTATATTAACAAAAAAATTAGTTTTCAGTAAATTTTTAATGCATAATATTACAGATTTGTATATAAATGTACAGATTGTTGTATGTTGATTATTATACATTACATAACAGTAGACATTACTTAACAAGTTTTTTTTTGTGTTTCAGGTAAATTCTGGAAATTGCTTTGAAGTGTACATAAGCGTACGATATTGTAAGTACACCATCTCACCCTCCATGCCAAAGGAAAAAGGTTTATATTATACTGGTTGTGCCCGTGACTTCGTCCGTACTTGAATTAAATCTTTATATATATATATATATATATTTCTTATGTGGATCCTGTTGTTGTTGTCGTTATAGTTATTGTCACCGATTCATTGGCGCCATCTGTCGAAAATTGCTTTTAACAACTCAGAACCTCCGTGGGTTCATGCACAACAACTTTGCTAAAGATCATCATATGCTCAAATGCATAGTTTACGATTCTATAAAAGACAAACATTCGTTTTATATATATAGATGCTTAACATCGGTTGCTAGGCAACGATTGTTGACAAAAACTCTGTTCGAATCGTGGGCGAGTCTAAGTGGAATTAGGTTTTTTATTTTAACGTTTGTTCAAATTTTAAAATAGTCCAATGAAGGTGTAGAGTGGAATTATTCAGTAATGTCTGAGTAAGCTCGCGAGCTTAAGGTAACGCGTCACCCCATAATCCTTATTGACATTTACCATTTAAGCTGACATTGTTTTAAATACGACTTTAACCCTTTTGGTTATGAACAAGTCTATATTACGCTGAATGAAGCATATTCTACCAAGCTGCAAGGAGAAAATGGATATACTTTTTTATATCAGTGTATACATTTTCATATTCTTCATGTCCATTCACGGGTCCGTTCGTAGTCCCTTAGTACTCCAAAGTTGTAATTCATTGTAGTGGTATGTAGGTTTTGGCAACAAAGTGGCAAAATAAAATTTCAATTTATTTTTAATGCTTTCTCGTCTACTAGTTTCTTGAACCTATCGTGCTGATTATGATTTTAGAGATTTAATCCCAAAAGAATAACAATATTGACATATAGAGAAACTACAATTGAGTCACAAAAAATATTACACCAACGAGGATACATGAAAAATTTATAAAATTACGGTTCAAGTAGTTATTACAAGTAGATTATAGTTGAAACCCCGTAAAGTTAAAACGAAAATTGTGACGGAAACGTATTCTCTACCGATTATCGAGTAATTTTGGCAACTACAGAATCGGAAATCGCGAGCTTCCGTCCGCGACTTCGACCGCGTGGTGGGTTGATAAAAGATAGCCTATGTGTTATTCCAGTCTATTATCCTACTTAGTGTCACATTTCATTCAGATCCGTTGTTTGCGTGAAAGATCAACAAAATTTACTAAGTTACACTTACCATCAGGTGGGATTGCAGTCAAGCATTAACTTATCTATATATATAAAAAATTATGTTTGTCTATAATGTTTGTCTATGTCTTTTATAGACTCTGAAATGGTAGTAGATAGAGCACTGATGTCTTCAGCCTCAGATTCTTATTCAGAATTATCTGAAAAAGGTTTTAGTACCGAAATTATATCGATCGGACATATATGGTTGATACATACATTAATATGTCCGGCTAATGCTGGATAAATATGCTACAAGTACCTACTTCATCCCAACACAAACTGTTGCGGCTACTTAGAAAATTACACGAAACACGGTCGCTGCGTGATGCGCCACTGTATTTTACTACGTCGAGCAAATTTCACGGTTGTCGAAGCACCAGAGACATTCTCATCCCATTTCTTTGTCATTTCACAACCGAGATGGGTGTTCGTAGTTTTTATCGTGCTCCCGTGCAGTTTCACTCGTCATTTACAAAATCCTCGGGCGACTATGAAGCTTTTATCGACTTCAAACTTGGATTCGTCGGTGGTCACACATATTTAGCTATTCATGAATTGTGTGGTATTTTTATTACACTTACATCTATTATGCGGCGTTTTGCTTCGATCCTAAGTGATCAACGAAGTTAAGTAACACCGGGCGCGGTTCTTTAAGAGAATGGGTCACTGCTAGTGGCAAAAACTCACGAGCGTTTTCGTGCTCTACAG
>DWKC01001170.1:0-10584 GCA_018249195.1 Racta chiria
ATGTTTGTTCTGTGTGTCTGGGTGTAATAATATCTATTTAAGTATGTATTTAAAAATATATATGTATGTTTATCAGTACAAGTATAACGTTTAGTTTGGGTTCAAATAGTGTGAGTTGTATTAATATATTTATTTATTTAAATAGATGTGGAAACCTTCGGGCAACATAAAAGCTTTCGACAAATTAAGTTGGCTGCCCACTAACTTCTCCACCAATCCGCATTAGTGAAGCCTGGTGCAGTATGCTCTATATTTCCTCAGATAACCTCTTATTCTCTTGTCAGTAGTGGGTCATTGCGTCATTGAATCATACAAAACATTTCAACTTCATTATTTAATATTATGTATGAATGAAACTGAATGATGTATAATTATATTTTATTTGTTTAAGCGGTAGTGAGCGCCTGATGCATTTTAAAGACACAGCTAATGTTTACACGTTGAAATCTTTACAGTAACCGTTCAATTATTAATATTCAAACTATTATAATTTTATAATGTTTATGAATATACACAACACGTGGTGATATGTTCCTTTACACGAGATAATGTGAATATCTTTGGCGGCATCAAAAGCTTAACTTTACTTAAAGTTTAACGTTGAGTAAAGCCTTTTAAAAATAGAATTGTTCTTGATGCAAAATAAAATTATGATCAGATATGAGGCGTCCATACAAGGTTACTTAATGTTACTCATACATTCCAGTAACTAAATTATAGACAAGGCTGTAGAACCCCATATCGTATTTACCATCGTCGAAGCTGGGCGAAATTAATGAGCTTGAAGATATCGCTCATGCGACCGCACCCTGGTCGGCTGGACCACCCAGCGCCATTATCTTACGCATGTCATTTTCCATAACCGAGAAGTTATTACAGGCGAATGCCCTTAATAAATTATGTTGATCTTTTTTAAAAAATGCGGTGTGCATTGAATGATATATGTAGTCGATTTATGGGTTCCTGGTATTCTTCAACATCTTCATTTTTGTCACAGATAAATCGAATTGGAAACGGCTTACTTTACTTACTTTACTTAAAGACACAAATAATAATAATTAAATTATGTTGTAGTATTACCAAATGAGCGACTGACTGCGAGTGACGAGATATCAACAGAACAGCAACTTACAAACATTAATTTGAGTTAATAAAAATACTAAATGAGAAGATTCATAATATTTGTTGTGTAAACATTACGTCCTAACCTAACCTAACTACAGGGCCCGGATAGGCACCCAAAAAAAAAACTAACCTAACCTAATTAATATTTAAGTTGCCCTCTCTGTATTTCCAGTCGCTCACTTAGTAATCTAGTCGCACGGATAGAATTTTAATAGCTGAAATGGATTAATCACAACCCACTTTTTGTAAGCTCGTTCTGGATTTTATTAATAATCAATATTCGACATTATTTTTGTAAATTTTTCGCTTACTTAAATTCATCCCGCTCAACCTATTAAAATGGTATGTAAGTATCAGTTGCTAAGTTTTTTTTATTCGATCGTTTTAGGTATAATTCCCCATTATTTATTATAAACTAATTCTGTGTCAAAGGTTAGGTGTTCGACGGCTGTGGCTGAACATTATGCATAACGGTATCTGAATTGTGTGATGTAAAAAGTAAAAAAATATATTTAGATATTTAATAAATAAAAGTTTTAACGTATAGTTTCTTTTGTTCTCCATTAATACTAAAAAGGACAATTTTGAATTGTATTCTTTTTTATCGAGTTCAAAAAATTGGGTTTATTTGTTCTCAATTAGAACAAATAAAATCAAAAGTTTTTAAATTTCTTTCTATCTAGTATGTTTGAACCCAGCATTGCAATAAGATAAAATAAAAAAAAATAGAGCAACATCAGCTAAAATTATAGGGGAAGATAACGTCGCTTCCAGAGTTAAATGCTAAAGTTATCAGATTTGACGGCACATACCTACTTACTAATTGAATTGTATTAACCAGTCATGTAATGAACTCCAGATTTCCCACATTACATCATCAGAATCTGACAAATAACTTCAGTAATAAGTAAGTTCAGTAATTTAGTAATCACTTAATGTGTCGTGTTATTTGTGGAGATGAAATAAAGTGATTATTTTTATTTTAGGAATTTTAAAGACCGCTAAATAATATCCACAGAAAACGTATTATTACTGATTTTCGAGCTCAGAGAGAGAGCTCACCGAGGTCTGCTGAGGTCGATCTAGGGCCCGATTAATGCGAAAGTCAAATATCAGACCGAGATAGTATCGCGTTAATACGGAGGTCAATCACTTTCAGTTGATTAAAGTATGATAACATAACATACGAGCTCTGTGTATTATTAACTTGAAACATTTATATGCTTGTTGGAACTTGTCTAATTTCTAGTTCAATACAAGTTTACAAGGCTTCGAATTTGGTACGAACTCACTCTAGTCATACAAATGAACATCACAGACACCGCAGTATCGAGAATTATATGTGCGGCCACCTTTTGTGTCGGAAGTTTTTAAGGCTTTACGGCTGCCATCTGACAATAAAAACTGGGATCGACGATTTTACGTGTCCTCCGAAGCACGGAGACGCTTCTAACCAGCACGGCCGCTGTTGCAGAACACGCTCGATCACATCAGATAGAAGTAAGCCGCCGGGATTAGAGCCCTTCAAATGTATCAAACATTAATTGCGTTAAAGAGTGCAAGGACATGGGAGAGACTGGGTGAAAGGATAAAACAAGTTTGAAAAACTATTCACGCCGCTGGCCATGCGCCGGCCACGAATGCACCCATTCAATTTAATTCATATAATAAGAAGCTGGCATTTCGACAAATACTAAAACCCTAGTGCTGTTCAATAAAAAAATAGTGCAAATTTATAACAAAAATTAAATACTCAATTTCACATGTTCTAAGAATTTTATAAAGACACATTACGGTTGAACAGCTCAAAGAATATTATTTACAGACGCCAAAAATATTATACTAAATATACTTGTTGATAAAGTATTTCTCCGATGCTCATGTTGTTCGCATTTCGATTTCTTCGGATGTCTTCTCACATTTCACATAACACCGTCAGGCTACGAGCGAGGTCGATTTATGAGAAGGTAAAATTACTAAAAGGGTCTCACGGTCCTAAAATGCTCAATGGACATTCCCCAAAAAAAGCCTTGAAATAACCGTCAATATTGACGCAATTATTATCATGGACATGTTGAACTGACAGAATAATAACATATTTATGTTTACAGCATAATTATATGCTGTCAGTTTAATTTTATGTGAAATTGATAAAAGTTTTATGGACAGTTAAGTGGTGAAGGTCGGAGAATATGTGTCAATGTGAGCGTGAAGCGAGCAGCGGTCAGCGGCTCGCGCCCCGCTGAGCACAACGGAACTTTTGTACGAAACCATAACATTGGTTAGGGCGATGGTCAAACCAATGCTTAATTCAAGTCTGCACCGATATAGTATATGTAGTATATACCAACTTATATGGAGGAGCTCGCATTAAAAGTTATCCACGCATCTTAAATGTGTCGACGTTATGTATAAAATTATTTTATTAGGTACTAGTTTTTGGTCATGACTACGGCCTCGTGGAATATTCTTCAAATCATCACAGGTAGAAATGTCAAAAACACTGGTACATATTCATTTATTTCTTCTCAAGTACATAAAATAAAGTTTCATGGTTTTATCTGCGACCCTGACGAACTTCCATACAAACATAATCTATTTCAACCCCTTTTTGGCATAAAAAAGTATCCTTACGTCCTTTCTCAAGATTAAGTTTATCTCTGTACTCATTTTCATCACAATCGTTTTAGTGGTTTAGACATGAAAGCACAACATAACAGTTACATTCGCATTTACATATAATACTCGCATTTACTAATACGAAGAAGAAGGAAGTAACTATAGCAGGTTTTGCTAAAATAAATAAATATCTTAGGACAACTCACACACGGCCATCTGACTCTAAACTAAGCATTAGCTTGTACTATGGTGATCAGACAACTGAGAAACATACATATATATATTTTAAATACATACTTAAATTGATATTATTACACCCAGACACAGAATAAACATTCCTGCTCATCACAGAAAAGTTTGTCCTGCGTGGGAATCGAAACCACGACCTCCGGTTCAGTAGTCAGGTTCACTAACCACTAGACCAACAGGCCAGTCAATGTCAACAGAACATGATGCAGTCTTCACAGCGATCGTCTTCACAGCGATGTCACATGCGGAAAAAGGTTTATTTTATTTTCCTTCTTCGCAAATCACCGGGAAATATAGGATTTTGTAGATAAGCACCACGCTTATTCAAAAAATAAAAATTACACTAGCTCTATGCTCCGCAGCTCTAACGTTATAATTTATATATCTTCCAAACATATATCTTCTATCGAAAAACGAAAAATAGTACAGCGTTTTCAAATCAGCGTGAGTTTGACCCAAGTGATATGATATCACCGTGAACCATCGAACAACTAGTAGCGGTCTCTTTAATTGGAAGTCAATGTTATTTCATTCGAGCGATAACAGACACGAAAACAACTGGACTCTGGGAATAAATAATCCGTATATATACTCTAGATTAGAACCTTAGAGTATACATATATTTGTTTACGTAGTATTGGTATCACATTCCAATTGGCAAATGGAAGATTTGCAAATTAAATCGCCACTCAATCCGAACAATCTGCGAAACAGGTTATGTTCCGGTTTTTGTTTTAAATGTGACTCCAAGGAACGGGTCCATTAATTCCGTGGAGGGCAGCAACACGTTGAGAACACCCCTGGTATTGCTTATGTCCATGGTCGGCGGTAATTACCATGAGATCCAAAGGGTGGGGAGTTCAGTCCGTGACTTACGGTCGGAAAATCTTTTCAGAACAATAGTCTAATTGTCACTATGCACAAATATTCTTGTAATTTTGTAATTCTTGCAATGCCTTAAGTTTTTCTGTCCAATTTGAAACTGAGACTAAAAATTCCCACGAATTATGAAGTTCTTTTTCTCTCTACGACTGCAATTGTAGTTCCTTTTTGCGTTTAAAGTCCTGTCCTCGTCCCGTTTAATGATTATAGAGAAATTTTAATTGTAAAACCTAATTTTGTGTCTGCGTACATAACTAATACACTGTAGGTGCCTACTAGGTACCTACGGGTGTTTCTGCAAGATAGTAGGGTTTTTACTTGGCGAGCTTCTTTCCAATAATTACTATCAATTGCAATATTGCATCGGGCACATTAAGAAGTAGGTTATATCCCGCTTTGTTGTCGGTTCTTTAAAAAAATTAAAACAAGATATTTGTTAACCGTTCCAAAAGACAACATAATGTACAACCATTTCAGAACAAAACGCCTTTTGTTGTTGAGATTTTCACGGAATATCATGTGAAGTTCTTTCATTTCGCTGTACGTTTAGACAGACAGAACAAAGGGATAAGAATAGACGAAGACACCATCGTAGATACGTTCGTAGATGCTTTTGTCGTAGGCGCTACGAATATTTTACGATATGTGAGAACGTATAACGATCCCCGAAGAGGAGAGTAAACTATTCACTATATTATTAAAATTCACTGCGAGTATATGCGCAAAAAGAATTTCGTAACAAAATCTTAATAATATTTTTTAGTTATATTAATATACAACATTGTAAATAGCAAACTAACGAGCATCAAGTACGCGTTGATAGCATATAATGAAAAATGAAAGAAAGTAAGTATACCGTATAAGTGCCCAGTTAGAAAATGAGTCATTCTATGGCCAACATGGTTGACTACAAATGTGTATCAGATTATTACTTCAAAACTGCGTCTGGCGGTACACTCACAAGTAAAAACCGCACGCTACACTCCCACTTTCGTACTTATGCTATTGTCTACGCGACATTACTCACTAACCATCCATATCTGAGACATACCAATACAACAAAAACGGTATTAAACTTTCACTGTAGCCTTCCGTAGCCAAAATCTCACTGTAAGCTTCGATCTAGGCGGATTATGTCAATACTGACAATACTTCATTTGATCAAATCGGCTTAGGTGATCGTGCGATCACTGTCAGGTAATGACTATCTTGCTAATACCCGTTGACATTTTCATATTTAGAAACTGTCTCCTGATGATAGAATAGAAATGTACCACTGATATCTATGATAAATATAGAGCTAAATGTAAGTATACCATGTACTTACATATATGAAATGTACTTACATTTAGCTACGTTAAGATCACCTGTGGTTAGTGTTAAACTATTAGTGTGATTAGTGATAGTATTATAAAGTAAGCAGCTTGTTATATTTTCGACTTTCGTTAAGTAAGCTGTTAGTTCATATGGATGATAAGATAAACATTGAAATAAACGTTGAGAGAGATACACTTTGATTTCGTTTAATTTAAAGTAGATAATGGTTCGTAAAACCGCCCTTGTTTCAGTGGGCAACCCAAGTTTTGGATATTTTTAAGCCGCTCGATACGCTACAGCCTGATAGAAGTCGTTAAACCATGTCAATATCCTATGACAAGCTTATATACTAACGTAACATGATAACATGGTAAATTCTAAATATTTAATGTTTATAAGTGTATTGACACATGAGGTCATGAAATAAACGATTTTGATTTGAACGATTTACGTGACCTTCCGAAGCACGACGATGCTCATGAAATCTTAGCCACTAGAGGTTGCCTATCTGCTTTCAGGCCGCACCCGCTGTTGCTTCACTAACAATTGACAGAAGTCGTCGGATTTAAACACTTCATGAATGTCTTTAAAAATTGAAATGAACCGCCGAGCTGTGAGCACTTCCTAAATAATTAATATTATTTTAATTGAAGAAAAATGTAGCAAATTATTTTCACTACAATCATGTGTTGTATGGAGTAGTTAAATGACGAAGCTAAAAGCAATTTCGTGGTACACAATAAAGTGATTATCTCACTGAGCAGGCCTTAGTGTGTATTTCTAAATTACTACCTTGTGTTCCTACGATATGAATATTCATTTAAGAAACTGAGTTAACCAGCTGTAGTGAAGTTAAATGCACACAGAATATTTTATGGAATTAGCCAATTGAAACTTTTGTGGATTCTTTCGCCCACGACACACCCATTTCTGGTGTTAGATGTCCTCTAGAAACGAGAAGTGTTACCTCACTCCGCCACGCTGGCCATTTGCAGCCTTGCAAATGCATGTTATGCTATGTTTTCTCGCGACTAGTCCACGTGGCGCAGTTTTTATCCCCTAAATAGAAATCATCAACGATCAATATCATCTCCCCCACAAATCAACTGTGTATCTATGTACTTATTTTATTTATGGATTTTTATTTAACTCTTACGAACTTTCATACAAACTTTGATGCAAATTTTCAACCCCTTCAGGACGTTTTTGTAATAAAAATTTTGTAAGAAAATAGGCATCCTATTTTCTTTCTCAAGTTCTAGTTTATCTGTGTACCAATTTTCATCACTATCAGTTCAGTGGTTGTTGAAGTAAGAACTTATGATTTACTAACCACTGTCGTATTGATAGTTTTTTTCACACTAAATAAATTCTGCGAAGACTGCGAAAGACTCCGAACCCGCCTTGTGGTAAGGACCCACCGCGGCCCTTACTACCGCAATTTAGCGCAGTATTGTTATAGCGAGTATCAAATTTACTGCACCGCGTCGGTGGTAAGGACCCAAATCGTATCAACATCGTGTCGTACACTGTAAAAACGGTCTTACGACTTCTGGTCGGTAGGGCAGTGAACGCGGCGATGCGATAAAACAAACAAGGCAGTACATGCTCCATTGGCAGTTCATTCATCGGGATATAATTATTACTATAACATCCATGTTTGGTTTCTGATACAGTTTGTCGGCTAACAGCTAAATTAATGACTCGTTTTCTATTTCAATTACGTATTCATTCATTCAGGAATTGCAATGAAATTGTTATATTGTTTTGTTCGAAGCGTTCACAGCCCGGCGGCTTGTTTCGATTGCATGTGATCGAAAAAGTTAAGCAATAGCGGACGCGGTCGGTAGGAGGATGGGTGACCGTTAATGGCAAAATTTTATGAGCACTTCCGTGTTTCGGAGGGCGCCTAAAGCCGACGGTCACGGTTGTTATCGTTAAGGCCTTCGGGCAGTATAAAACTTCCGACACTTTCGTGTCTGTCCGTGTCACATTCAAACATCTGGCAACATTTATTTTTTCAGTATAAGTGATGAAAAATAACATATCCCTTGTGTCTTAATAAGGAGGTTAGTGTAAAGTCGTCAGTACTCGCTACCAGTCTATATTTAATTAGCTAATATGTAACATCTGTTCGCCTGTTTAGATTCCCTTTATAGCTGAAGCCGGCCATAGGACTGATTTGTTTTGTTTTATCCGTATTTGGTGTTGCCAGATTGCTCTGTTTTATTTTACCCGTAGTTTGTGTTACCAGACGGCTGTAAAATTGTAAATTAAGATTTTTACGTACTATGAATTTCCTGCAATTTTTGGTGCCCAAAAATGTTGTAACTAACTATTGCAATTATAATTCTAAATTTGAATATTGTTAAAGATTGTATTTTAAAAACTGCTCTACTTTTTGACATGATTGGTAGAGAAAACCACATAAAATATATTTTTTGAAATGGAGGGTTTAAGTCGTGATTTAATTTACCCATTGAACATTCAGAGCCTTAAAAGAACTAAGATTGACTAGAAGATTGAAAAAATTGCGATTGACAAAAGATTGAAAATACACATAAAACACATTACGATTCTGTAAATATCCGCAATAATCCGTAGGTAGCTAGCACGGGGCAACACTAAGTAGGGCCAGTACCAGCCGCGCACACCCGCCCATTTATTCGAGTTGACATTCCCTGAGAACTATGCAGAGCTTGCGAAGCATGTTTTTGTCTCGTTCGGTGTTATAGATAGCTCATAATGTACGCGCCGTGAGTCAAATATGACGGTAATACAGCGAGAGTTTTTATACTGAACGACACGACTAAGTAAGTGATAGTTTATCACAAATTAAAGAAAGAAAAAAGAAAAGGAATGAAAAATTTATTAATGGAACGTGAATTTATTTTACATATTTTGATATTTTCTTAAGCTCTGACGCAGTGTTAAGCAAAAAGGGATTTTTTGCTGTACGTTAAACATGAGTTAGTGCAACTCCATGGTAAGGTATTTAAGAAGACCAAATGAATAGCACACTTACGCACTAAGAGTCGTCAATGGTTTCTTAAATCTCTCCTTAGTAAAGATTTTATACAGAGTTTCTATACTAAGGAACGATTTAAATAACTATTAACAAATTTGAGTTTGTTTTATTAATGGACACATACGGTTGTTTCCAGCCTCATATTTTGTGTATTTATGTGATATAGGTACTTCACACATACCATCTTCTACCAACACTTCACTTGATAAACCTCAAACCTTTGATCAAACTTTTATCTAAGGTCTAATGGAAAATGTGATGTGTCTCATAGGTAATCATGCCAAAATTTTGCGCGAGACTGTGCATTAAGTAAAGACGAAATTCAAATAAGAGTCTTTCGTATATCGTTAGCTATAAACGGCGGTTAGTACAAATGACAATAAATTTGGGCTCTCAAATTATTCGCACGTGGCGGCGACAACGCACTGCGCGTGGGAGGCGCGCGCAACACGCGTTACTTATGACCTATTGTGGTAGATCATTTTACCACGTTCCCTGGTTTAGGATATTGCGAAAATAGAGTTACTTATGTATAAATAGGTATGTCACTTGTGTTTATCACACAGACATACAAGCTTAATTAATAAATAAATAAATAAATAAAAATATCTTACGACAACAACACACGGCCGTCTGACAACAAGCTAAGCGTTGAGGTTGTACTATGGTGATCAGGCAACTGTGCAACATACATAAATATTTTGAAATACTTACATATATAGATATTTATGACGCTCAGACATCACTTATATACAGATATAACTTTATACTTTATATGTCACTAGTATTTTCCTGCGACTTCGTTTCCGTGGAGCAAATTTCATCCCCTATTTCAACAGCCCCTATTTCGACGTTTCAATAACGCTAAAACTAATATTAATTTATCTCTTGTCAAGTGCGTAAATACAAAGTTTCATAGTTTTATCTTCTACAATACGAAGATTGTATGGAAATCTTTCATACCCTATTTCAACTCCTCTAAACCTTTTTTCCGTTAGAAAGTATGTTCTGTCCCAAGCTCTAGTCTTTTTCTATAGAAAGTTTTATAAACAACTAGACAGACATACAGACGGAAAGAGTTATTTTTGCATTTTCTATATTAGAACGGATTTATTTCTTAGGATTTACTTAATAGCTTTTATGTTTTTATTACTAATAGACAAGACAATAAATTGTTTCACTATAATGTAAATGAGTGCAATTAAACTGCAGTCATATCGTTGTGGAAACAATTAACACCTTAATAGGTTATTTAATGTTTTATAATTACAATTAATTAATTTTATTGTTACTCGCAAAACACGAACATTGTTATGTAACAATATAATATTAAACTTAATTCTTCTTATGTGATCAAACTTTAT
>DWKC01001171.1:0-10584 GCA_018249195.1 Racta chiria
ACACGAAAATATTTAAAACCTCTGTCAGTGATACAGAACATTAATAATATTAATATTTCGTGTTTTTCATTTTTAATGAGCCGCGAACTGCGTCAATTAAGGCTAAATTAATGTTTACAGAATCCATTTCAATTTCTGTTTTAACATCACACCATTATATTAAAATCCAAATAACCTTGAAATTATTTTGATATTCAAATTAATAACAAACCTAAGAAATAAATATTAAATACCCTCATTTTAATTGTAATATCTAAAGATAAAGTTATGTTATCACCTTAAAGAAAATACTGCGAAAAAGACAATACTAAAACCATCACCATTGCAACCCATAACTGTCCCACTACCGAACTCGGGTTTCCACTCACAATGTGAGGATTATAGGCCATAGTCCACCACGCTGGCCAAGTGCGGATTTGTAGACTTTACATGCCTTTGAGGACTTTAAGTGAAATCTCGGGAGTGCAAGTTTCCTCACGAATGATAATCAACTTTAATACAAAAACCTTATGGGAAAGAAACACCAGGAAAACGTTGATAATAATCAACTTATATTTTTAGGGTCCTGTAGCGAGCGGAAACCTTTTATCTAGGTTTTCCTTGAACATGAACTTTTAAAATAGCTGGTACAAGTGGCATGCACCACCTTTATTGGTCGGATTGACGTCATTCGTGCTGTCGATTCACACGATAGGTTCGTTGGGTGATGTTCGCCATCTATTAGCTACGCGTCTGTCGTGCGAGTCGTCTATTGTAAATTTAAGAAAGTAAGTCATCCTCTTTCTCATTCTTCTTTCTGGATGACAGACATCCAACCTGAAGCGGTATGTTGATGTGTCTGGAGTCAGTTAGTCTCGTTATTGATGCCGGTTGATTCAACGAAGTACTGCTTCTCTCATTTCTTTGTCTTCCACGTGCATGCGGGTCTACCTCGGCAGGCAACGCGTTATTATCCACCACAGCCTGGTGATGCTAATGTCCATATGGGCGGCGGTGATCGTGCGAGCATCAAGTGATCCGTCAGCTCCTTTGCCAATTTACAACAGTTCGTCGTTTAACATTATTATTGGTCTCCAACTAGGCAATAGGGCATAAAATATGTTTTAGGTTACGTTTAAAACAATTAACGATATCGTGTTGGTGTCATTGATAAAAGCCGACAATTTAAGCTCATCATAAAACACATCAAGCGCATTGAACTCTTGAACGATAACGTATCAGAACATCGGCACAGCGCGACAGATGGCCAACTGTGGCGGAGGCTATCGCGATTCTCGCGGTGAAATACTTGGCCAAGTGTAGATCTTAGCTGTAGTCGGAGGGTTCCCGTACCGCCGTACGCCGGTAAACTAGTTTCTTGTAAGGTGTTAAGGTTCCGGAGTCAAAACCAACGGACAGCGAAGTCTTAGTATAAATCCTTATAAATTATTAATCAGTAATTATAAAGTACTGAGACTTAATCTTTCATATCTAATCTATTTTTGACTGGTCTGTTGGTCTATTGGTTAGCACTGCTGCTAGTACTGATTACCGTGGGTTTTATTCACTCACAGAGCACTTTTTTTCTGTGATGAGCAGGTATCTTTTTGAGTCTGGGTGTAAAACAGTGTAAAAAATATATATGTTTATTAGCTGTATGATAACCATTGTACGGCTAATGCTTAATTTGGGATCAAATATAGATGGCCGTGTGTGAATTGTCTACAGATATTTATTTATATATATTTAGTACTATTATTTATTTTCACCATAAAGGTATCAGACTCTATAAATACTATCCTGTCTCTTTTGTACCAATGATAACAATGGCTTCAACCCATAAATTACCCACCGCTGAGCACGGGCCTCTCATAATGAAGTGACGAAGTGCATACTATTACACTGCTTCAATGCAGATTGATCTCTTGAAAGTCTATGCGTCCTGGTGGCCTCCGACGTGGCTTAACGACTGCTACCTACCGTTCGTCGACCTCTGTTTTTATCGCTAGATAGCAATCGTTAAGCCATGGTGGAAGCTTTCGGGCAGCATAGAAACTCCAGACACAAGGTTTGGCATCTAACCCCTCCACCAATCTGCATTGGAATAGCGTAGTGAAACATGATCTAGGCCTCCACAGTTTGAGAGTGACGTGTTCAGTAGTGTTCCATTAATGGGTTGAAGCCATACCTAACGATAATAGCTGATACCGGTTTTACGAGCTCTCTCAGGCACGGAACCGTTCAAGACTTTCTTTGCCACCAGCGTTCGTTTCACCCATCGTCCTACCTATTTCCTGCTCTTGTCTAACTCGATCGATCACTTAGCGTCGACGAGAGCCGCCGCGCTACAGGCGCTTCAGTAGTCAACGGGACACAAAACCTCAAGTGCACTCGTACTAACTCCATAAGAAAGGTGAGAGTAGCACTCGTGTCGTGTAATCTCGCCCATTTCGTCTGATATCGTATCACGGAGATAAATTAGGGGATCCGATCATATCAGTTGAGATTACGGTACTTGCTTGTAATTTGTATTAAGGACGCGCTTTCCGCCCAAACGAACTCACTGTCTAGTGTGGTTAAAATACATGCTATTTCAGCCAGCATCGTGCAAAAAAGGGAAGGTGTGAGTAAGACGCACAATGATGCAACTAAAAACGAGCAAGCGAAAAATATTCAACAGTTCTTTAAACTGGTTCTTACTGTAAAAAAAAGTACTAAACATATCTATTCAAACTAAAGTTACTTAAATTATTTAGTAAAGAAATGATGGAATACATTATGTTGAGATATTTGTGGTTTTTTTGTTAAAAATTCCACCCGAAGTTGCGTAAAATCAGTGTAAAAATTTGAATCTTTGAATTGACTGGCCCGTTGGTCTAGTGATTAGAAAACCTGACTAACTAGCAGGCTAGCAGGTTGTAGATTCGATTCGCACCCAATGTTTGTTCTGTTTGTTCTGTGTGTCTGGGTAAAAAAATATCTATATACGCGTTACATACGCGTATTATATATATATATATATAATTGCCTTATTACCGTAGTACAACTTAACGCTTAGTATGGGATCAGATACCCGTGAAAGTAATACAAACAGATTTATGTATTTATTTATTTCTACTCGTGAGAAGACCTAAACAGATGTTTTTGATAACGTAAAAACACGAGTGACAACCCTAGGGACACCGGACGCAAAATGGTACGTCGATACGAGAATCGAGATTGATACAAGTCCGACAATAATAATTGCCTCTATACATAATCGGTGACGCAATTGTCCATAATTTGATAAATTGGGCAGCAATTACGAAATGCCGTAGCGTCGGGTTGGCGTTCACGGCTTGTTTCCAACCAGGGCTGTTAGGGAGCTTGGTAACCGTAACCGAGATTATCGGATATCTAAAAATGACTGTGATAATCTATAAATTAATAAGATGGCCACTGTCTAAATGTTTGTATGACGTTAATGAATACTTGGACATTAAAAATCTTGACATAGATAATTGACATTAATTTGACTTGGACTTAATTTCTTTTAATGTATAATTGATATGTATCTAATGTTGTGAATATAATAATTAATTGCAACATAAAACATTGAAATATTCTTAACATACATTTGCATGCCTGGTAGGTAGAATAAGAAACTGTCCCTGTACGCTTGGGACCAGAATATGAGTTACGGTATCTCCTGTCTGTCGTAAGAGGCGACTAAACCGTACCTTTACCTATTGAAGTTTTCCTCCTCGAAAAAAAAGTGAAATAAGGGATTTTTTTAAGGCTTAAATTGTACATCTTATACTTATTCTGGCAAACAAAGATTATTCTATTCTATTCCGAAAGCAAATGGTATAACCGTAACCAAAAAATTTTAGTAATTTTTCTTGTGGGATTATATTTAAAATTTTACAAAATCTAATATCTAACGTACGTAAAATATCCGGGAAGCGTTACTTTATTATAAAAACTACTTTATTATAAAAACGAACATCGAACACCATTGCATACCTGCTTCCAACATTTACTATCAGCATATACAACATTTTCAATATAAATTATTGAGTAGCGTCAGAGGATCCATAGCCTACAATTTGTTTTTTTTTTTTATCCACTACAATAATGACAGTATTGCTTTCAAATTCAATAAGTGATCTCTGGTCGTATACTGCAAGGTATTAAAAAATTATCATCACTGGAGTCAATGAGCAAGAGACTAAGTATTAAAACAGGAGAAGAGGTTGACTTGGATTCAAAGATGGAGTTCTTTACATCCGAAAAGATTACTATTTTGTTCTTCCATTCTATATAATATTATTCGCGCTTATCACATACGATTGCGCTGCTGATATGGCTTGCGAAATCATGCTTACAGGAAACAATTTCCCGTATTCATCAATAATAAAATGGGCGGATACCGATCAGAAGCAATTTATAACGATTGGCAACGTTGCCCAATGTTGCGTGACAGCTCATCGCGGGGCCATTATTATTATCTATGGTATTGCCTTCGTAACCATTTTTATAAGTATTAGGTAATTCCCCAACGACCCATTATTTTTGAACGTCTACGACATTTTTTTTATCCTTGCTATACAATTTAGAAGAAAATAACTGATAAATGATAATGAAAATCGGTAACCAAAATCATCACCGATGCTACGTCGGTCAAAAAAGAAACCGCATCGTATCTGGCTCTACGACGGAAACTCGAAAACATTTCACGGACAATTTCATGAAGGTGGTACCAGTTTTGAGTTAAATACCATACATTAGTACCATGGGGATTAAACTGAGCTTCGGGCTACAGAATAAGATATGAAAGCTACTGCGTCTCGCGGGCATTTGCATTGAATCCAGTTACCGTGAGATATAGATAGATATCGATAGACAGGTAAACCAAATACGAAATCTCAATTCAACGAGGATTACGACGAATTTGTACTAACTTCAATCCCATTAAAAACATAAATGTGAAATGAGAGTCAAGTTAAATATGGAAAAATGCGTCGTTCTCCACTTCACCGGCGAATCAGTACTTTATAGGTATCAAGTTTGTAGGTAGGCTTGGAATGTAATTCAACCTCAGGATTTGACTCGGCAACTTTTTACCTACAGGCTATTTTATATTTGTAAGTTAGTGGACTTCCTGGTTTTACATATTTGGTTTGTCGCTACAACATAACCAAGTCAGATCATGAGCTTGAATTACATCCAGAGCTAATACAGAATATGGTGCCTATATAGATCTCTTTTGTCGTCATCTAGGGTTAGGTTTTTGATATATTGTTGTGAAGAGGTCAAAAATAGCTCGAAATGGTTCGTCTAAACATACACATGGCGTGTTGCCAGTTCTACGTTTTTTAACATTGGCTAGACACGCTGCCACGTGTCTAGATCTTTAACTGATAAATCCAAACCCTTTTTGCACTCCTCAAAGATGGAACCAAAATATACATTTATAATACGTAAAGCGTGTTATACGCCATTGTATGTAAAGTACCTCTTTTTCCTTACGCATAATAATTATTATTATTAGTATTACGCACAATACCACATACATGAAATTAAAACGTGGCGAGTGCGTGTAGAGCGCGTAGCGTTCCGTTCGTGTCCAAATTACTCGTTAAGATGTTGAGAGCCTAAATATCCGTAACATATGCTTAGTATTTTTTCTGATTTCTACCACTACTAATCCTTAGTTAATTTTGTTACACGTAACATTAAAAAAGTATCAATTTAAAACAAACTGATCCTTTAAAATATTTATGTACATACATATATATATTTGTACATATACATATATATGTATATAAATATTTTATAATTATACATATATTAATTTTCTACAAATATTTAAATTTATTATTGTCGTTCGCCTCACCCGATTACCTTTTCGTAACGCTCTCGTCACGCACTCACCAGCTTCCTCCCCAAGCCATCTAGCTATCTATTATATTGGCTCTAGGAGGCAGGCTAAGAGCAGCCAGAAGAACAGACGAATATACTTCGGATTTACTTACGAATGTACTAGGGAACCCTAAAAACGTTTTCTTTAACTCATTAACAGCACCAGTTACATTATCTCCGTTAAATATGTCCTTGTAAATAGTTTATTATTGTTGTTTATACGTTATTATTTCCATAATTTGTAGCACAAGGCCGCTAGTCAGATTTCCTCAAAACGTTTTCCCCCAGGGATCGTAAAGAGCACAAATAGCAATCATGCTCAAAGTGTACTCCGTAATTCCACGGCTCTGAAAAAACAATGGTCGATCTGGTCAGATTGAAAAAAGTACCAAAAAGTAGGTATATATAAGGGCTAATCGTGCCCCTTCACCCCTACCTTTAATATTCTGACTTACTGTGCCCCTAGGTATTAAGGTAGGTGTTAAATTGCAGAATCAAATTCAATCTATAATCAAATGTACCATATAGTGGTAAATAAAGGTTAAATAAATAAACAAAATAAATATATATAAAAACAAACTTCCGTCACCGAGTGACTGACAGACAACGCACAGCCGAAACTACTGAACGCATTAAGCTTATAGTCGGCTGTATGTTCTTTGGGGAATGTAGGAGAGCACTATGAGAGGTTTTTTGGAAATGGGAAAGGAGATAAGAACTGGGATAAACTGAACCTTATTACTTTCTTCAATGGATTCACTTGAAACTTTGTATTCAGGTCCCTTTTGTGACTATATTTTTTGGAAATCCGCCCCTCAAGCGGTATAAAATTAACCAAATTTCACGCGGGTGAAGCCGCGGGCGGAAAGCTCATATAACCACCGTACAAAAAAATCCTACGTAAAGAATTAACTAGACTGCATAATGTCATTCATATCAACAAACTTTCGAGGATTTCTTTACCCCGTCAAAAACAGAATTATCCAAAAGGGTTCAGTAGTCATAAAGAACTTTGAGAACCGCTGACATATAGCATTCTTATCCGTGGACAGTTCATCCGTATTCACGTGGAAGCTTGCACGTGGAACGGTTTATCATCAGTCCAAGGACTTGGTGATATAAAAAGGCTAATTTTGTTTATGTCATAGCGCGAGGGTCTACGTATACTTATTCGTTAGATATCGGTTTGATTCCAGCATCAACAGTTTTAATCCTGCCAGTTCACACGACTGTTTTTCTAGATCAAGATGTTTCCATTTTTTACTGAAATATAAGTTAAGTGTCTACAAATAGTGTATGTATACTTTGTTATAAATATTCTGAAAAAAATAAAAGAGTTTATATAAATAAGCTGTAATGTGTAAAACACGGTTTTCCTGTACGGATATGGATATATTTATATTTTTTTACTGATATTCGATGTTATATCAACAGCAATACAAACTCTGACAAAAATTCCAATATCTCCCTATAACCATAGAGCCATATGACTGACGAACGGACAGCGAAGTCTTAGCATAGGGCACAGTTTTGACCCTTTAGTTACAAAACAAACAAAAACACAACCGTTTCAACGTCGTAAAGTATGAGGACTCCCTTCGATTGTCCAATGCTGAGAATTGCGATCGAATTTCGCGGAAACTTAGTCCGCACGGACATTGGATAAAAACCGGTTCAAACACCTCGACGCGTTATCAGCGGGTTATACGAATTTTTCGCATTAGTGTCCGTTCATACAGGCGAGCGCGGAGAGGAGACGAGAGGACATTTTTATCACTTTTAAAAAAGTTTTGAGTCATTGAAATAAGGTTCATTCTTAGCGCGGTAGGCTCTTCAGCATTTACTTGAAGATGTGAAAGGCAGAATGGTCTTTATTTCAATGTAGCAAAAGTTATTTTTGAATGCGATAAAAAAATATTTATTTATAACTTTATGGCTTAATGCATTCTCTGCCAGCCGGCCTTTAGGAAAAACTGACAGACTTATATGACTGATTTATAACGTATTAATTGTATGTAAATTATATTATGACACGTTCATCTACGCTACACCTAGCTCTCCATACTATACCTCCAGTCGCAAGTCTGCTGGAAGAAATTTCTAATGAAATAAGCAGTTCCTAAGTAAATATTTATTCAAATGTATTGTCACCTATTTTGTTTTGTGTGTGAACAAACAGACAGCGATGGCGGTATTTAACTACTCTCGGCGGTATCCTCTCCGCGCCGTTCTGTATGAACGGACACTTACAACGCGTTTCAGAGTTCCTCGGAATAAATTAAAAAAAAAATGGTTTTTAAGATACTCCATCGTGAAACGTGACACACGTTTCTGGCCGGAGAATTATCATGGCATTGCTAATAGAAGGAAACTACAGATGAAATATTATTTAGGCAAACGTTTTTTAAATTTTACGCACGATGTCAATTAAGCTGGATTTAACTTTATTTATTAAATTGTTGTAGCAGCTGGACGCAAATGCATCCTAGACTGGATTCAACCCATTAATGGCCCAATAATGAGCACGCACAAAAAACAGGTGTTAGCCTAATGGTTTGAATGTTGGTCTCTTCAACAGGAGGTCTCAGGTCAAATTCTGCACCTCTATTTTTCAACATTATGTGCGTATCAGGATTTGATACGGATGTCACTTGCTACGGTGAAGGAAAACATCGTGAGGAAACCTGCATTCCCGAGAGTTCTCATAAAGTCCTCAAAGGTGTGTGAAGTCTACCAATCCGTACTTCGACAGCGTGGTCGACTATGGCCTACACAGTGGGACAGATAAGGGTTGCAAAGTAAAAGAATGAGCACGGGTCTCACAACTGGTAGAGCATACTCCAGCACGCTACTAGACTGCGGAGTGGTATTCCCAGGGCATCAAGTATCGGAATAAAGATCGAAGGCCTCTGTCAAGACATAACGTCTGAAATCTGTCAACCACCTTCCCAGTTTAACATGCCCTCGAAATTACGGTAACGCTCATGAACGTCGTCACTAGTCCCAACCAATTTCCGATCTCACCCCAGTTGCCAAACTCGCCCGTTGACTTCCAATCGACGCACGCCAACGTGCTACAAGCGCCTGATAAAGCTCAATCTGAGCTGATAGCGCTATCAGTCCAGTTATCAGCCGGTAGAGGCGACATCTTGTCTACCGTTGTCACAGCTCGGTTCTATCTCAATCGTTGGAGCGTTGCCCGTTGTCTAGTCAATAAGTCTGGTATGAAGACAATCAGTACGTCACACACGTATATCAATTACCTACGCCTACCGTTTCTGTTGTCTTCGATACTATAATAGCTATAAACGACATTGACATTTATATATATTATTATACTAGCTGACCCGACAGACGTTGTTCTGCAATTTTTTTTAAGATGTTACCAAATCAATTGTATCAGATCTTCAAATTTAAGATATCTTTAATAAATACTCGACACATTGATAGATCCAAGCACACAAAGAGATAGACAGCGAGAAGAGACTTTGTCTGTCTTAGTAATGTAATAGTACATATTCAGGCGAACCTAACCTCCTTAAACCTCCGAAAAAAAAAATAGATATGAAACAAGACACTTAAAGGCACGATTAAAAATAATTCCCTAAAGTACTGGGACCTTGTGCGTACTAGATCCAACTTTTGGGTCGAAACAAAATGCTAATTCCCTTTCGAAGGACATAACTTCTTTCAATCCACTTACTGCGTCCCCTGGGACGACACAGTCCAAGGATCGAGTTTATATGTAATTATTACCGTATAGACTTTTAGTTACATGCAAATATGTGTATTCCGCTTTTATGATTATCATCATTGCAACTCAGAACTGTTCCATTCCTGGGTTCGGGTATCCTGTCATAATGGTTTAGGTCATAGTTTACCACCCTGGCCTAGTCCAGATTGGCAGACTTCATACACCTTTGATACCTTTATGGGGGTACACTCATCATGAAAGCATGTTTTCTTCCTATGTTTGCCTTGACCGAAGTAAATGATAAATAATATAATTCCTAATACGCAAATATGATTCAGAAATTAGAGGTGCGAGCCGAGCTCAAGTAACATACGAAACGGGTCATATAAGTCCAATTCAACTAACAAGCCACATACGGCGCTACGTAACCCCTCAGACCCCGAGCCCGCCATCAGGACCCTTCAGCTAAAGGGTCGGAGAGTCGCCAGGCGTGAACACTTGACATAGTTGCTAATTAAAATATTACTTCTGCTCCATACACGTCACGTTTGCAAGTACGACAGAGTGCGCACGGTGAAGAGACAGTTTTGGTCCTCATTTAATTATCCTCGTCACTATCAAGACCCATAATTATACTGATTCTGCACCCCGGATCTAATCTCAACCTCACGAACTTCAGCTACCTTTGAGAACATTCTGGAAAACTCAAATCAAACCACCAACCACATATGAGTTCCTTAACTCGTCCTCGTTCTTACATGGGCAAACTTTAGATTTAAATTTTTGGGCGACGATGACTCAACTGTACACCATTTCTACATTTGAATTGTGTGGTTACTCTCCATGATATTTATGAAATTGCGGATGGTCTACGCGCCCGCTCTTACTTAGCTCAGCCGATTACATTAAATCAATTTATTCATGTAGTTTTTAGTAATATACTTTACATTTTACGAACGTCATGATTTAAGTCTACTATCGTTTTAATCGAAAACATCGAAATAAGG
>DWKC01001172.1:0-10583 GCA_018249195.1 Racta chiria
ATGATTGTTTTAGGTTCTGTTCCTTACTACAAACCCCCCCCCCATATAAGTTTCTTCCACACATCTTCTATGTACAGACAGCGATCAGCTACAGATTTATTATATGATATGATGATATTGTATACAAACCCATATGCGATTTATAGTTGTCCTTCTTGTTGAACACTTTACAACATACTCGACATACAAACAGCACAGATTTTTTTTCTTTCTTACTCTTTTTCTTATGAATATCCTTACGATCTTTCTCATCTACAGTCGGTTCTTTAGTAGTGTCTAGTTTATCAATTTCTTTGATTTCTACTATAATCGGTACTATATACTCCGGAAGCCCTACATAGTTGTCCTCCCCATCAGGTACAGTAGTGTCAGTCTTATCGTCAAGGGCTGGCGCAGCTATATTCAACATATCCGTCAATTGTTCGGCATCTATTTCACTGTTTAAGCTTATAATAAACGTATCATCATCCTCAGTAGAAATGTATTGAACGCTATTTTCTCCTATCAGTTGGTTCAAATTCGCCGCCAAGTTACTACTGGCCTCTAGATCCACGTCGGTTTCAAATATAGTTGCACATTCACTGACCGATATCGGATTCTGAGGTTCGATGGTTTTACTAAAATTGGTCATGTCATTCAAGAGGTCTTCGGGTAATTGGTCGTCCTTCTGGTACAACGCGTTCATTATGTCCTGGTCCTCACTCTTCGTAGGATCATTGAAATCAAACTGTATCTCCGTGTTTCTGTCGTTGATACAGTAATCAATATCATTGGTGTTCATATTAAACATGTGACTGTTGTGAAACGTGTCAAAGTCAATATCGTTGTACAGTAGTTCCTCGTCTAAGGAATACAGGTTCATGTCTTTGAAGAACTCAATTTGCATTAAGTTGTCGTATGTGTTTGTATCCTGCTGGTTGAGGTCTTGGGTGAATGAGGTAAGCATGTCGTTGGGAGTAGACATGGTCATGTAGTCGTCCTCCGCTGACAAGATGTCGTCAACAATGTTGTCGACAGTCCTATTAGCGTCTGCGGTTAATTGGTTTATTTTTTGCTCTCTGTTAGCTTCGCCATTGTTTGAGTGTTGTCTGTAAAAAATATATTATATGAGAACAGAATGGTGTTGTAACAATTTTTTAATTTTGGCATATTATCTGACAAGATTAGGACGGGGCAACTGCCGCCTATAAATAAAATATCACGAAGCAAAAGGAACGCTGCTCAAGATGTGGCACTGCTTGATTAAAACATAAAGTTAAATGTTATGAAAAATTACGTCTACGATTGCTTCTTCCTATTCTCTTCCAGACATCTTTTTTATCATTTTGAGAGGGATATGTCGCGCCTTATGATGCCCTGGTCTGATCTTATACTAATCTGCTTATACAATTTTCTTGAAAATCTTCATAATCTGTATAGTCTACTTACTTCACGCAATGTTCCACAAGTGCAGTTTTGTACTGGAATGTCAAGCCACACATTCTACAGTAATTTTTCCGTATTGATTTTTCTGTCTTGCCATTGTCCACATGTGCATTTAATGCGCAAACTTGTTTGTGTCGGTTTAAGGATGCTATCTGAAATAGAAAGATAACAAGTTTATTTAAACCTAATGTACTGTATAAAATTGTGATATAGATTTATTTATTTTATTTAAAAACAATATTATAGAATAATTTTTGACCAGAAACAAAATGGAAAATGTGAATGTATAGTGCTTATGTGTACGAGTATACAAGTAGATTTGTTCTTGTTTAATTCAAAAAGACCTACAAACTTGGGTTTAACTTTTTACAAACCCCCTTGACGTCCATAAAATTAAATTGCGTCCAAGCTAAGCCCAAAGAAATATAATATTTCAAGCAATATAAACTTTTTGGTACATAATTCTTTCTTCTTCATTATCTTTTCTCAAATTCGATTTTATGTTCATTCGCTCTTACTTCAAAATGATCGCCACAACAATATACTTTGCTTTTAGCTCCAAATGGATCTAATCTCTTCATTGCTTCTATCTATTTCATATTCCGTTTGAACCATGGTGCATTGGTAGTCGTTTTTACATTATGACACTACACACAACTTTCTGGATTAGACATGATAACACTTTTAAAATAAGTTTTTCGTACTTAATCTACTGCGTCAACGTACTGCGCGAGCGTTGTACTATGACGTCACACACCGGCCGGAAGAAACTTCCGCGTTTAAAATTCCATATCTCCGAAGCTAACCGACGTAATGAAATATTTTTATATCCATTTTTTTTATTTTCTTTAAGGAATACGAAGAGCTCAAAATCACAATGGCTTAAAATCCTAATGGTTGGTAACATTGGTAACATTGGTACAAAAGTAGGCATTTCCTGATAAAGATAAACTCACATAACAATCTTCTCTTCACACATATGTAAGGCAGCAACATATAAGACAACCACCAACAGCATTGAACCTTACCGCAGCCACACAGACTAGACCAAGGCAGTGTAAAATAAAATACCTGTTGGAATTTGTTTCCACATCCTGGACAGCAAAATAACTTCTGGCTAGTGTGCCGCAGCATGTGTCTCTTGAGATTTGACTTATCACTGAATTTGGCATCACATGTAGTACATGCATGTTTTTTTACTTCTAAAAAATAATGAATAATAATAATATACCAAATCTATAAGTAATCTATAAACATAACAATCTATAAAAAACTGAACTTTGCTATAATCATTATTGCACTGAGCACTAAATCTCCGAAACAGCTGATAAAATTTGAGTGCGGAGTTCACTAATATACTGTGATAAGTTTGGAATACTATTAAGGATTTATTTTACTGTAAGTAGTTGCTAGTATTGGAGGGTAGTTACTAGTCTTGGAATAAATTGTTGTATTGTATGACTGAATATGAGATACATGACATAATATTATGCTGTATCCATGTAAAAGTTACTGTTATATAAATTAACTTACTATTGTGTACATCTTGATGCTTTTTGAAGTCAGATAACTTATGAAATGCTTTACCACACTGTTCACACTTGTGGGGTCTGAAATAGATACAAATATTTTAAGGCTGTATCCTCCGATAAATACACAGTTTGTAAACACTTTAATATTAAAACTACTCCTATATTCTCAAATAACAAAAGGCATGTCTGTATATAGTTGCATTTTTTTACAGACAAGTTTGATGTCTTCCATTTGTAAAACTACCTTTAATAATAATATATCATTATCAAATACTTTATGCAATCATAATAACTTTATCCATTAGACAGATTTTTTTGCTCTGGCTGCCAAACCTGTTATTTTTTGTCATAGTTGTAAATACTCCAATGAAATACAAAAATCTTAAGACACTTTTAATAACTATCCAATGAATAATGTCAAAGTTGCTTAACTTTGTCTGAAAATACTGTACCTATAGCCAAGGTGTTTGGCAAAAAGATGTTGCTGCAATCTCCATAAAGCTTCAAATACTAGGCTGCACTGTGGACACTTCCAGACCCGTGCTAAAGGCTTGTGTGTGAGACTATGCTTCATCAATTGTTGCTTAGTTGAAAATTTCTGGTCAGGACACTTGTCTGAGATTAAGAATGTGATTAAATATAATGACCACCAAAAAATACTTTGATACCTTAAGCTGCTTAAGAAAAAACTATATACAAAAAAACTAAGTCTAAGATTACAATAGTTCTAGCTGTTTTTTGATTTTTGATTTTTTGATGTTATATTTTAATATATCTGGTGCTAGGTCGAACATAAGCTTAAGTGCAATAAATAATATCAAAAAGTGCCCACAAAGCCTTGTTAAAAACAGCACCTGCACTCAATAGGTTGGGCTATCACTAACCAAAATATAAAAAAATCTAAATACCAGAGTGCTTTCATGCTTCAGTGAACATGTATAATCAACTAAGTTATTGTTAAATAGCAAGTAAACCATGAGAAACTTAGGAACAACAAAAATTCTGATATTTGGGTCTCTACACATTCACTAGTGTGTCATTATTGGTTGAAGGCAACCAAGGCATACATATATTGGTGACAATTTAGTCAACTGCAAGGCTATGTCCATGACGTGACCTGCACCTCCTACATCTTTAACATCACATAGACATTGATGTCACAGGTTTTGGAATACATAGTATGAATCTATGTCAACTTCTAACGAGTATGTGAACCGCATAGTTCGAACCGGCGGAATGCTCACAACGTATGGATGGATACCAGCCATACGCCGGGTTGTTCGATGGAGGAAGGGGGATGGGGGAATAATTTCAAATAATTCCTGCGAACACTCTCCAAAATGTATACCCTATAGAAGACCGAGAGGCTGGCTACCTTACGCCTGTGCTCAAGGGTTTGCAGATTGGTTTCAACCTGGTCATTGTTCATATTCGCTTCTAAAGCGCTCTATCGCAGCGGTTGCAACATTAGGCGCGGTCAGAAAGTGGATGGATGATCGCTAGTGGCATACAAGTGTTGAGCGCTTTCGAACTTCGGAGGGCACGTAGAGCCATCTGCGTCTCTTGTTATCTTCAGATGGCGTCGATAAGCGCAGCATAAAAACTTCTGACACTTGGGTAGGCCACTAACTACTCCATCGATCCGCATTCGAGCAGCGTGGTGGAGTATGTTCGAGACCTCCTAGGTCACGAAGAGAGACTTGTGCTGCCAGTAATACAGCTGTGTGTCAGTAATACAGCTATTAAGGAGTTGAACCAATACTCTAAAGTACGATTAAATCTACCTTGTTACCAAAGTTATCCTTTTAGATTCAGGAAAATCTAGATAACTAAATCAAGAAACACGACCTTTACGTTTCAGTTCAACTCTTAAACTTGACAAAGAAAAATTTGACACAGAATTATTCTTTTAGAAGAAAATATCCAACATCTTTCAGTTCTTCTCAAAAGTTCGTAAAATATTAGCATTTGCTTGCAATTTTATATTATTGTTAAGTGATTCTTTTTCTTTCGTTATACGAGTTATTGGTTGAAAAGACGAAATAAATGATAGAATTAAAAAAATTGAATTTTATTTCAACTTCAACAAATAATACCCTATTATTGTCACAAGAGAGGGTAGGGATAAGAAAGGACTAAGTCCGGATATAGTAAATGGTGTTTTCATTTAAACTGCGAGGGTAACCACTAATGTCATTGCATTAGAGTTACGCCACACTCGCACACTCGAATAACGGTACTGTTTGCGCGGCACGATACTCGCGACACTGTACACTAACGGCACTGTTCATTTGGCTTCACTACTCTTTCTTATCACTTCTTCTTTCTTCTGCTTCTTCTTCCCTCTTCTCCCTTCTCAGTTTCGCTTCCGAACTGAATTGCCCATCCCGTGTTTCCGATTGCCTTATATACCACAAATTTCGAATACCGACCGTGATGATTTGTTAACAGATAAATAAAATTTAAATGCTCACTACGCTATGCGACGTAGTGCCATCACTTGCTTTAATAATACTGCGCAAAAACATGTTAAAAACGTAAAAATAACTAGCTGATCTGGCGAACGTTGTCCTGCCATATAAATGATCAACTATTAACTGGGAACCCGCGGGAATGAAATTTTTGTCCGGAATAAAACGTCTACAAATGTGCCCAATTTTATCCAAATTAGTCTAGTGGTTACTCCGGTTATTGCTGGGATAAAAATAAGCCTATATGTTGACAAGGGTCTGTATAACAAAAAAAATCATCAAAACCCATCTAGGAGTTTTTGTGTTAAAGGCGAACAACAGACAGACACAGGTAGACAAGCAATCCAAAAAACATATTCTGTTACTTGCATAAAGAATCATCGAAGTATTTTTTTTAGTTTATTTTTAATGTGCGAAGTCGTCCCCTATTACAGTTTTATTATATTTGTAGAAGATAAGAAGTGCATGCGTTGTACTGCGTTGATAGATATTGATGCGGTACATGAAACACCTTTCAACTCGCTCTATGAAGCATCCCTCCTGAACGACAGAGAATGCTTTTAACATTAACTTGTTTCTACACTATTTTGTTCTGAAATGTAATAAATTTATCTTGACAGTAAAAGACGCTTGCATCAGATGAAATGAACAGTCAAGATGAATGAGGTAGCCGAAATGAATATAAATGAAGTAACAAAACTCCTTCGGCAACTACCCTTGTGTGTGTGTGCGTTTGTGTGGGTGCGTGTAGGTTTGTAAATAAAAGTTTATCGGTGAGGAAACGGTTTGCGCGTGTTTATAGGTTTGTAAATAAAAGTTTATCGGCGAGAAAACGTTTGATAACGTTTCGCTTGGCAGTTATTAAAACCAAATTAGGATTCATTTTTTAGTTGTCACTAAAACTATTAAATCACGTTCGGTAAGTATGCGACCTGAAAAGAATTCATTCTCAATGACTGAGGAGCTTTTCAACATTTTCATAATAAATTTTCAAGTGTGTTCTGAACAAAGTTTAAGGCATTTCGTTAGGTCGGATATAATGAAAGTCAACGGCTATTTTTAATTAAAACAGACCCTTGTTTCCTTCTCCTTAATTAAAGTTCAACTTGAAAATTTCCAGGAGCCGGTAGTTCTATATTTATGTGTACTATTCATCAGCGTGCAAAAGTTCATTTCAGACCACTTTAAAGTTTTTGAGATTTTAAAAAATTAATGATATTTAAGAATTCCTAACAGTTATAAAACTGTATAATACAGTTACAATACGTTTTTAATTTTTTAACTAAAAGATCTCTGTACTTGGAAGATATTTTAGAAAAACTATTCCATAGAGGTATGGATGAGGATCCATATCAAGAACGTAATAGATTACATAAAAAATATTTTTTAGAAAACTTTGATAGTTCGTTTGTCGGTTTGTCTGATTGTCAGTTAGTCTGTTTGTTTGATTGTTCGTTTGTTTGATTGTCTGATTGTCAGTTAGTCTGTTTGTTTGATTGTTCGTTTGTGTGGTTGTGCATTTGTGGCCGCTGATCTCTCAAAGGGCTTAACCGATTTCAGTTCAGTGTGATTAATACTGTTAATATTATTTTGATAGTGATCGTGGATCTCGCTTCGCTTCTATAAGCATAGAGCTATAGGCAGGAGTCTTTAAATTGAAATATATTTTTATCTGTAAACCGATATAAACAAAAGTAAATACAAACATAATAAAATATTAGTTGCAACCATTCTCAAATTTGTTTAGCTGTTTTAGCGGTCACAAATTTCACAGACATATATTGTAAAACTTTTTCAAAATTATTTGTCCTAGATACTCGTTATAATATTGTTTTTTTTTTAGTAATAGGTTAGTTTTAAAAAATCAAATTCAAGAAATCTTTATTCATTTATGCTATAATAGATTACCGGATCTCAAGATGGGGCCATAGGGATCTCGGGAACTGCTCTTCATTCATTATGCATTCGCTTGGAATAAAAATGGCGGTGCACTGTTACATGACGTCACCACTAAGAGATATTATTAATCCTGAATATTTCATTTCTTTTGTCTGTAAAAAGATTAAAAGCTTGTAAAGTAAAGTTGACTTTATCATTCTTTTCATTAAGATAAGTTACACAACTTTATAAAAAACTAGCATTTTAAAAAGGGGATCTATTTCATAAATACCTGAACATTTTTTTTCTATATATGTATGTATAAATACGAAGATTTAAGGTTATAAGGTTATATCTCTGATAATGACGAACTTACATATCTAAACTTCTACCCCCTTTTTAAGCCCCTTCAAGCCTTTTTCCGCGATAAGAAAAAACTAGTATGTTCTTGCTTAACGTCTTGTAAATTTTCATCAAAATCGGTTCAGTGGTTTGAGCATGAAAGCGTAAGACAGACAGACAGTGCAACTTTTTCATATACAATATAAGTAAGGATAGTTAGTTACAGGCTATGAAGTTTGTTTCGTTTTCTGCACAATGAACTCCAGAATCAAATTAATAAGCGTTATTTCTTGGGGTCCGCTTTCGGTCTATTCTATTATTAGTCACGTAGAAAGGACCCTGTTTCTGAGGGTCTAATTATGTCCAGCGGTTATGACCAGATGACGATTCTGCGTAACAAATTGGTACCGTAATATAGAACGGCAATAATTACATACAAATATACCTATATACTATAGTAGTAGCTAGTAGGTATAGTAGATAGGCATATTTTACTTTTATACAATAATACCTATATATAATATATAGGTATATTTGTATTTGCGCAGCTGCTGTGTCTGCGACACAGTTCCCGCGGAATTTGTATAGACGGAATTCTTTAAATTGTCATATATTTTTCATTTGTGCATCGATTGCAATAAATTTCAATTTTCGATTTCAATACCTCTAAGTGTCAGATCGAATCAGCCGTTTCTGAGAATAGCGAACAAAAGCATAGACATACAGGCAAAAAATTTAAAAACAGATAAATTTATTATTTTTTTGATATATATTTACTAAATAACCTTTCATTCAGCCTAGACACGACCACCGCTGAACGTAGACATGTCCTTATTAGCGCCACTCTGACCACCACTGAGCCTTTTGAATCCCGCGAATGTCTTCTTCAGGTCGGAATAATCTATACTAATATTATAAAGAGTAAAGATTCATATTTTTGTATATTTGTAATGAATAAACTCCATGAGTAATGAACCGATTTTAAAAATTCTGTCACCATTAGAATGCTACACTATGCCTGAGTAACATAGTTCATATTTATTGCGAGGGAGGGGGCACGGAGTGCGGGAGAGGTGCGTGCGCATCTATGAAATAGACGGACTTAAACACGCGGTTGGCACCCATAATAAATGTACACCTATGCGAAGACGGGGCGTGCCACTAGTACTAGATACTTAATCAATCACAAAATATTCTCGCTTCAATTTGGTAAGGCGTAGTAGAGGGGATTTTGTTTAACATATATTTTTAATTTGTACACCGAATAAATGAAAGAAACTTCGTTTATGATGATACATCGTAAAAACCGCATCCAAATCCATTGTGCTGGTTCTGAGAAACGCGATCGGAGATCGGTTTAAAAATGGTAGCCATTTCAATCCTGTACAAACGCAAACCGTTGGAGTGGGTTTTGAGGGACCCAATACAATTTCAGGGTGCAAGGAGTTCCATTCCCGCTTGAGATTAATCTTCCACATATTCCAATCTATTTTAATAACTGACGAATCCGTATCGCTGCTTTACAACTTCGACATACAAGTGACTTGGTAGAAGCGTTTACTAACGAACTACACAAACAGGAATGGATCGAAGTCGTACGATATTCAACCAACGCTCAGCTATTGTTATAGTATATAGAATTATAGTATATATATAGTATATGGGAGTTTCTCAATATTCTCATTTTCAACATTCACGGGTAGAGCAGATTACAGTCTGTGATCGGTCTGAGTTTGTCAATAAGCTACTTGTATGTTGTTTATGTGTCCGTTAGTATCACTATTGGCTGCGGTTGCTTCATCGATGTAATCTTTTCTTTCATTCTTTGTGTTCCCCGCGCGTGGGGGTATATAACTTCCTTCCAGACTGGTAACGCATTAGTGACAGTCTATAGACGGCGGTGTTCAGTTACCATCAGGTGACCCATACTTGTCTGCCTGCTGCTTGTCTGCCTGCTTGTTAACATAAAACAAAACCGTTAATGGATGTTTATGGCTTTACAGTAACTTATTAGAACTTAGGTTTTAATAATATGTTTTAAAGCGAAGAACGGCGAGGCTTGATCGACACCTTCCCTGTACCCATTTTGTCCCTGTTGTTGCAGCAAGCGGGTCCATCACATCTTTAAGGCTGGCAACGAGTTAGTAGCACTCTCTGGTGTTTCTAGTGGCCAGTGGCTGCGATAATCACTTACTATTAGGCTGTCAGTGTACTCATTTGCCTGCCTATATTATAAAAAAACTAAACTTTATCAGATGTGGAAAAAGCTTGCAAATTGGTTGTTAAGAATACATAGGAGGGGATAGGGAGACCTAGAAGCAGCTCACCAACTAGACTGTCTTGACGATCACTGATGCAGAATCTCCAAATTTTTCCACAACTACAGTCGCCATTATTGCAGTCGGAAGCTGATGGAGACAATTCGTCCGTTTTAGACTTACTTTCCAGCACGATAGTCATGACCAGGCCGACGAGAGAGAGAGAGAGAGGGATAGTGAGATAGAGAGAGAACATTAAATGATTCGAGTTTCAGTAAGTAAGATCTCTTGACTTTACCAACTGCATAATTCCCACACTCGAGTATAAAATAATACTTAAAAACGTATTAACGTTGATTGCAGTTTTTAAACAATAGCACCAATTTACTGTAGAAAGCTTCAACACAAAGGGACAAAACTTATTCACTGTTAGTAGTTGGATTTCGATAATTACTTTTAAAATACGTTAAAAATTCTACAACAACCCGTTAACGGTCAACTACATATATAAATGTACTCTGTGCCCACTATTGAGGCGGGTCTCTCTTCGTGATAGACGCCTAGAGCACACTCCACCACGCTGCTCCAATGCGGGTTGGTGGAGGAGTTGATGGACAACCCAATTGTCGGAAGTTTTTATGCCGCCCGAAGTAATCATGAAATTTTTGCTACTAGCG
>DWKC01001173.1:0-10580 GCA_018249195.1 Racta chiria
TATCTTAGGACAAGTATCATAAGAGTTAATCAATATTATACTCTCTTGAAAAATGGAACTTAAAATCGACCGAAATTTTCCATATTATGTATACCAGATTATTTACATTAACTGCCGTTATTATATACAGTCAGTATTTTATGAAAATTAGGTATATTAACGCCTAGCACATTATACATATTATTTGTTTATTTACACTTGGGATATTTCATCGATACAATTACAAATTCCCGATGCGTTAACTGACTAATTATAATATATCCTAGTATAAAATGAACTCTACAACCCTGTACTTAGATCCATATCTCTCCTAACGTTTTAATTTTAACTATATTACAATCATTTACAATATCATCTAACATGGACTCGGAAACATTCTTGGCATTTCCCGCCAATTTTAATTGGACTTGTTTTCAATATCGATTTTAATTAAAATGAAATTATTAAGGATACGTGTATAATAAAGTATATAGATAAAAAAATCATTGATTTAATAATTTCGAATATTTTTTCGCCAATACAATGTTATCATACAGTGTGATGTTTTTAAATTATTCTAATTTGACGACTGTCCTTCGGTAATACATTATGACAAGAATCAAATTTTGATTGACATACATTCGAAGTGAAACAAAGCCTTATATAGTTGAAACCGAAAAATAAATTTAAATTTGGCAGGAATCCCGCCAAGATTTTCATGGCGAAATACTTATTATAATGGTGCGCGTATGTTTGCCTCATTAGACTAAAAAACTATTTAAATTTAGACAAATGTTCATTGTAATTCGTTTATAAGACCTCTGATATTTTTTACTTCTTCAAAAATTCATAATTGACGGATTTGTATTGAACGTGTTTGACATTCTGACAACGTCATATTGTAATTAGTGTTGCCATGTATGTTAAATCACCCTAAGAAAATGGAAATTGAAATATTTATTACAACATAGACATTCTATTATTATTATTAATTTACAAAGGAATTAAAATAGTATAAACTAAAGGTTTTTATATTATTAACGTCCTTCATGATGTATAATGGTTAAAAGTTTTTATACTCGTAAGTAGAAGAAATAGACGTGATTCTTTTTACTTATATTTAAGTAATTATAGGTACTACTGGACAATTTTGTTTTACGATCACATACGATTCTAGCTTTTAACAAATTCACAAATAACATCTGCATGGTTTTCCTTTACTCCTATAGACACTAATTGACTTTTTGATACAAGGAACAATGATTCTCCGTCAATTTCGTGTTCTTGTAAAACGGATATTGTATCATGCCAGTTGAATTTTGATAAATGTATCGCCAGTTGCTCAATCTGTAATTAAAAACAAAAATTTTCGTCAAATAATAGTTTTACGAAATTCAATGTTAATTGTAAATCATTATACTCAATGAGGTGTTTGAATATAGAAGTTATGTTTTCCTTTTCTTTAAGTATTGCGTTTTCTTTTAAGTAATTTCCATCCGCGGCTTCGCTCGCGTGGTGTGTTGATAGAAAGTAGCCTATATGTTATTTCAGTCTGAAATCGATCTTTGTGCTAATTTTTGTATTAGTATTACTGTTCAGTAGTTTTTACGTGAAAAAGTAACAAACATCTATCCATTCTCATTTCGTATATATATCATTCTCATAATTACCAAAATAAAATAGATTTCACGTTATAAAATTATATTAATAAAGGACCAAAGAATATAAATAAAAATCCCAATTATAATTCTATGAGTTCAAATTTAATATAACTGATTTTAATAATATAACGGTGCTAATTATATAATATTTTTTATTATTATAATTATTTATGAGCTGAGCTATCATTGCTTGTTTTATAACATAGCAACGGGTGCTATCCGCTTCCTCACTAAGTGACAACGCCTACAACTTTTATCAACATCTATGTCCATGTATATTTTCGTAAAGAATAACTGGATCGCTGAACTTGTAAGGAGTATATACATAAGAATATACATACCGTCCATGATTTTACAGCTGAATGCTTCAAGTCGATGAACGGGTTTCCTGAAAACGAATATGTCATAAGACTTTTGTGTAACGTATTTATTACTGAAAAGACAAGCCACTTCATAAAAATATAATTTATAATCCCAAGTCTACAGAAATATTGTGGCGTAAATTTGTTATTATCCAGAACTAATTCTGGACGTCTAAAACTTCTGGAAGTCTAAACTTGCCTCTAAAAACAAATATTAAAAGTGTTTACAAAGGCGTTTAAACTGATTGAACTGAATCCAATCATTAACAGTTGAAAGAGAAACAGATTTCTCTAGTATTAGTTCCAGCTATTAATGCCCCATTACTGAGCACGGGTTTCTCCTCGTGACTGAGAAGGCCTAGTGCATACTCCACCACGCTGCTCCAATCCTGATTTGTGGAGGGGTTAGTGGCCAACCCAAGTGCCGGAAGTTTTTATGCCGCCCGAAGTCCTCCGACGTTTGCTCTCGAACGACGTTTGCCGACTATTGCTATCGAACGATAACAACCGGGATCGACGGCTTTACGTGCCCTCCGAAGCGCGAAAGCGCTCATGAAATTGTGCCACTAGCGGTCACCCATCCTACTAATCGCGCCCGCTGTTGCTTAACTTCTTAGATCACATGCGATTCTCTAGTATAATCATCATAAACATAACATTGCATGTACCGTAAGTCTCGCTATAATTAACTGACATCTGAAAACGTACCTAAATTCGTTAACCAAATTGATGTCACACAAATAAAATATCAGTATTTCTAAACTACGCCAAAATACCTAACTTTAACAAAATGTATGATTTAGGTACTTACCGTTATTAATTCCTAATTCCTTCTTGTCATTTGAATCGCTCTTCGATCTTTCGTTTTCACTTAAATTTAAATGGGACAGGTCTGGTACTTTGTCTGTTTTCCTATCTGTTTCCTCTGATAGATCTTCCTTTATATTAGCTTTCGCTCTAATCCCTGTATTCATGCCTATGGTCTTCTCTTTTAGTGGTAATCTTATCTGAAAATAAATTGGTATATTGTTTATTATAAGAAATTGTCTTGTTTGTCGCAACCATTTCCTACATAGATTAGTTTTCATTACATTCCCAACGAATATATTACCCATTTTTAGTATTTTATACGCGAAAGTTCAAAATGTTGTGCACAGCCGCGACAGCTAAGAAACGCCAATTTCTATATTTTATTCAGAAATAGAAACGTCAAATTGTTTATTGTATTGAGATGTATAACGGATTTACAGTGTATTTAATATATATAAATAAGCAATTGAAATAGTAATACTTACAGGAAATGCGACATTTGATTCTTGGATTACAAAACCATCTAATACGTGAGTAAGGATATAGTCTTTGTCATTTTTTAATTTAATTTCATTCGCTTCCGTCCCTTTTAACCGATTCATAGAGTCGGTAAGCATTTTCTCTTCTGCACAACGTTCCACAACTTCTGGTTTCTCGTCCTTTATCTCATCAGTGATTTTTGGTTTTTCTTCCTCCTTAAAATCAGGTTTATCATTATTTCCTTCGATTTTCATTTCACAATCAACATTTTCAGCTTTAAGTGTTTTTTCAGGAATGTTATCATCTTTACGAGCGTCAACATTTTGGCTTCCTTCTACGACGTTTTTGGTTTCTTTTGTAACTACAGAATTTGCAATAATTGGTACATCAATTTTATCAGAGAGCACCCTACCAAATCTAGCTTGAGGGAAAACTGTATTTCTAACCATTTTTTCTTTTTCGACCTGCGACGGACCACTTATATTGGACAACGGATTATTTGTAATACTAGTAACTGTTATTGGAGACTTTGTCGTTAGAGGTGAGGTTTGAGGTACAGTAAAAATCGGCTTCGCTAATTCTTCTTTTATTTTAGCATTTGGATCTATTAATGGGCTAATTTGAATCATGTTTCTATTATTTGTATTAACTTTAGAATTCATTTTCATAACAGGATTAGTATTCACTCCTATTTCATGTGTATTTACTTTAGTTAAGGAAACTGAATGGGATACTGTTGGATTTTCTATTCGTTTAACTGTCATGCTATTAGTTGCTGTAGGGTGAGTTGCTGGAACGATTGTAAGTTTCCTTTGTATATCATCCGGAGATTCACTTTTTCTTTTCCTGTTGAATTGATGACTATTATTCCCATTGTCTACTTTTTGGTGTTGGTAATTTGAATTGCCAATATTTTGTGTAATAATTCGATTACCATCTATAATATTCGGATTTGGTTGAATCTGAATATTCATATTTGGTTGAACAGTCATAGCATTTGTGGGGACATTACTTCTATATTGTTGGGGTCTCGGTTGTATGGGTCGGTAAGAATATGCTTGATTTTTAGGAGTATGGCTAATAGTATTTGGTATATTTTGGTTAGGCACTTTTTGCATTATCGGAACTGCTTTCCGTGGTTCTATTTGAATATTTGGAGTAGTTGTAAATGTTGGTGGCATTTGATTAGATGTTTGAACAATTGCTTGTTGTGGTACAGTACTAATTTGACCAGTATTAGGCTCTGCGTTTGGCCTGTGAACCATATTAGGCATTGGTATCATAGCAATAGTCTGATGAGTAGGCGCTCGCACTAAATTCATTTGATGTGTGACCGGATGGTGTGGTAACGGCCTATAGTTCTGTGGCGTAGATATTTGAACTTCTTGAGGTTTATGTGAATTATTTGGCATATCAGTTATAGTTTTAGGAACACTTGGAATTTGTCTATTATTAACGCTAATAGGAACATTGGCTATCTGATTTTGAACTACATTAGGTACGTTTATTCCTGGATTAACTTGCATATGACTAAAATTGTGTGCCACCATTCTGTCATTTGGCATTATTTGAGCAATATTTGCTTGCATCTGAGATTGCAAGTTTGCAGGAACATTTCCCATTTGCAATGTTCTGATCTGTTCCTGGTTCTGTGTTATCATTGGATGCTGAATGACTTGCGGGAATCCGTAGTTTTGTTGTAAAAACATTTGATTTTGTTCTAACTGGTGAACTTGCGGCATAAAATTGTTTGGCATGTTCTGGACGTAGATCACTTGTTGATTTTGTACTCTGTTTTGAGCCCATGGTGGTTGATTTTGAGGATTTATAACAATGGTCTGATTAGGTTGAATTTGGTCACCTGAAAATAAAGTATTTTTTCGTTATTACTTTCAACAGTTCTTTGCGAGTCATTGGTTTGGAAATCCCGAAACCGTGAGTCTCTGGATTAAATAGTACAGTAGTAACGCAACGGGAGTCGCACAGGCCAAGAGTAGATTGATAAACTTCACCTTTTGCTAACGTTATAGAGAACTCATGTATAGAGATTGTGTCAGAAGCCATTTAACGGACACAAAAAGTAAAATATTTAAAAGTACAACGGCACGTTAAGGTAGCTCCCCAAAGTGCGCGATAGAACAGACATACGCCGACCGGTCCGCTACAACGCACCGTATATATACCGTACTATAGATACTATAGTATCGTCTGTAAAAACTTAGATAAACTCGTTGTAACGCATCGAATCCGTCCGAATACAAAGTAACGAGTGTCGCAGGAATGATATTTTGATTTTTATTCGTTAAGCGTTCCGGAGTTAAAAATTATTTTGAATCTCAAGCCGATACAGAATACATGAACTGTTGTAAGAAAGTTGGTGCGGTACGTAACTGTCCGTGGTCGTTGACCTTGCGTGAGTAATACGGTTACAATACGTGGGAAGCCACCTCTATGATAGGTACTTTAAAAAAAATGTAATGTAAATATAAAGGTTAACATCAAAATTGGTGTATGTTGATTTTGGTATAATTCAGGGAAATCATACATATAATAAATCTGTAGCTGATCGCTGTCTGTACATGGAAGACATATTGAAGAAACTTATAGGGGAGATTGTAGTGAGGAATAAAACCCAAAACATCCATTTTTAGATTTGTGTCTGTTTGTTTGTGCCTTTCTTCGCGCTAATCCCAGAAACGGCTGATCCTATTTGATTGCGGTTTTCACTGATGTATTATGCAACAACAAAATACCGCACGAACGAATTTGCAGGCTCAGCTAGTAATAAATAAATGTCATATTTTACAGAAATACTTGTGAATTACCTGGTTGTACTAAGATTTGTGTTTCGTATACCAAACGCACGGGACATAGCAGCATTTGCTGCTGTTGCTGCACTTGGTTACTGAAATATTGCGCATACAAGAAAAAATTAAGCATTATCAATCAAATTATCGTGTGCTAAACGAACTCATTTAAGGTGGCAACACTTAAATACAAGGAGGTATAGAGTGTAGTTCTTTATTTGTTTAAGTGACATGCAAGAATAAAAAATAGAGTTGAAACTGTCAAAAGATAAAGATGCCAAGATTTTTCAAATCCATCATTCTAATCCATAGTCGTATTAACAAAACGGATTAACATTTGAGACAAACACAAGAATGAATACAAATTAGTTTAATTTATGAATCATAATAAAAATCTGATTTCAAAAATTACATACAATCAAAATATTTATTGATCCTCAATTCCAACAACTAAGGTCGAAAATTGTATAAAGAAAAATAACTTAAGTAACTAAATTAAGTGGGCCAACTGTAATCTCCTACCTCATAATATTGCCAACATTAAAATCACCGTTTCAGATTTCATTACACAGACTCTAACAACGATGACCAGAGAAAAAAAGATCAAATTGCGTTATATAATTACCTTTAAAGTAAACAGAAGAACTGTACTGAATATAGACAGTATGGCAACGAAAACAGTGTATATGAGAAACCAAGAACACCTGAAACAATTAAGATTTACAAAATAAGTGTACCCTTTAAGGCACAAATAACAAATACAAATAATCAATTCCCTCTTAGGAACCAATAGCTCACTCATCGAAAGTCAAGAATACAACAAAACTGAGAACTTACAAAATACTTCAATGTTTTCAAATATATTCATAACATAATTACAAGCTAAACCTATCACATAGCCAAAGGCTCGGCACATGGGAAGGTATTGCATAGACCTATTTAATAGCCTCAAGTATTGGAGTTGGCAAAACGAATTCATCAAAGACCTGCTGGTACAAATCAGTTACATAGATTATATCAGTTACTAGATCACATTTATTTTTCCTTTTTTACGTCACAATTTCTCAGAACAATACTTTAATGCCATCAGTATATACGGAATTATATTAGAAATGTAATGTAAACTTTGTAAAGAATTACAAAAATGTAAACCTCTTACCAATAAACTGAATCCTTCAACCCCATGATCCTCATTCCCTCTCTTATCTTCTTCTCCTTCTCGGCGACAACAAACATCAGCAAGTAGGTGATGAACTGCGACAGCGTCATCACCATGTACATGGGCATGATGATCCTGAAGATTACTAACCAGTCGCCCGTGTGTTGTTTCTTGGGGAATTGGCGGAGATCTACTCGGGGGGGTTGTAGGGGAACACCCGTATCGAGCTAGAGGTGAAGCGAAAAAATTGTGATCACGTAAAATAATGCAGCCACAATGATAGCATGGCTAATTTTCGAAATCCTAGTATGCCATACCATACCATATCACTGTAGAAGACATGCATGTTAGGGCATTTTTGCCCGCCTGGCTAGCTACCAACCTATTTCGAGGTCGATCGTAAAAACCCACTAATATTATATGTGAAAGTTTGTGAGGATGGATCGATGGTAAGATGTATGGATGGGTGGAGGAATAAATGGATCTTCTTCTTTCCCGCAAAATCTACTGAACGGATCTAAATGATCTGTGCCAAAGAACACAGACAAATTAAAGTCTGGAATGCGAGCGGAAACCAGTGTTTTATACGTATTTCGGTCGCAATGTCAGAGAACCAGTATTCCTCTTCTTTTCGTTTAGTCATCTCTCTTCCCTTTCATTTCTCTCACTTCTCTCAGCCCTAAGAACTACCAACAATTGGATTGGCTCTTGACTCCTCCACCAATCCAAATTGGAGTGTCGTGATAGAGAATACTATAGGAGACTATAGGCCTCCTCATTCACAAAGCGAAAACCTCATTCAGTGGCGGGTTAATGGGTCGAAGCTTCGGGCCCTGGTCCTTCCTTACCTTAATTTTAACATAGTCAATGAGAGTCTGCAAGGCCAGGAATCCTGAGTAGTAATACTGGAGTACTGGACACGTATCCTCTCTGTGCATCTCAGACAATGGAACCAGCTGCCCGATCCTCGACCAGTCCTTCGAGCCGGTGCGCTCCCGGCATTCCGCTGGCGAGGTGTAAAGCGTCCTGGTCGATGGGGTTCCACCATCACGGGACGGATTGGCTCTGATGGTATATCTGGAAACAGACGAACTAACGATGATACTTGGACCTTATTATTTACAACCCATAACCATTATGTCATTTTGCGTCCCATAATTATACAATTATAGCGACAAAATCCCACCTATCAGTCTTGGATTCGTTGGAAAGGCGTACGTGCAGTGGAGCTTGTTGGTGACCTGGAACTGATTGAGACCAATTTGCAAGGTCTCGAGCACAGGCGCAAAGTTGGTATCGAATATCTCGGTATCCTATGGAGACATTTTTGATATGTGCGCAGGAATTATCCAACTTGATTCCTTGATTCCCTTTCTACCAACGAATACGACGCACGGTATCTACCCTTTCGTGATGGATATCCCTTCGTCATTTGTATTGCGTAATGGAATGTTGGCTGTTGAATAAATTACCATCGTGGGTGTTCCGAAAAAAGTGAATAGGCTTCTTAAAGATAAAGCACCCAAGATTACATAAGCACTTACCATCAGGTGGGAATGTAGTCAAGCAATAACTTATACTATGTAAAAAAAGATAATTGTGTCGCACAAAACTTCATACATCTTTGGACTGGCCTGTTGGTCTAGTGGTTAGTGAACCTGACTGCTAAGCCGGAGGTCGTAGGTTCGATTCCCACCACGGGCAAACTTTTCTGTGATGAACAGGAATGTTTGTTCTGTGTGTCTGGGTGTAATAATATCTATTTATGTATGTATTTAAAAATATACATGTATGTTTATCAGTTGTCTGATCACCATAGTACAAGCTAACGCTTAGTTTGGGATCAGATGTCCGTGTGTGAATTGTCCTATGTTTATTATTATTATTATTATTATTTATATGAAATAATCTATTCTTATAATTTTATATGAAAAATTTACTCACTGTCGGAGTTATTCGCTAATGCACACAGTTACTTTTAAATAAGATATTTGTAGAGAAATTACTAAGTAAGACTTCAAGACATTATTAAGAATCATTGCACATCCAAGGAATTGTTAAGAATGATAATTATATTTAAAAATCTCAGTATTTCATTTAACTGTATACTGTAGCATGACCTAGTTCCGGATAATCGAAAACCAATTATTGAGATCCGGATAATCGAGTATTATCAGGCGTAAATTTTTAAATGATTAAAAAGCATGCTACACTCTTGCCTGTAATTTCTTCTTTGTACTTCCATTAAGCTAGCAGATTTTCACCAAAAAATATATATACAAATTATTGAATTAAACGTACCTGCCTATTACAATACTTAAATGTTTTCAAATTTGCAAGTAGAGAAATCGATATAAAATCGTCACCTTAACTACATTAATTAGAAGGTTATAGATAAACTTAGTACTTAGCATCGTACTAGGTCTATTGATCAAAGAGATGTAAGTCCGCTTCCAGATAAAACGTCTACAATCCATGGTGTGGAATACTAGAACATCTTTGAACGGATGATACGCTTTTGACTCGGCGGGTTACGTCAAACTCCACACTTAGGAGTGATTCAGAAGACATCAGTCAAGGAGAAGACAAGACCACTATTGGCAAAAAAAAACTTGATCGCGTTTGCTTGAAGACACCTGATGCTAAGTCCCGATCCTTATCGTTGGATATCAGTTGTCAAGCCACGTCGCAAGACAATAGAATGGCAACCTGCGACACTTGGGTAGATCACTATCCATCACCAATCCACATTGTGGCACTTACGTCCTCAGTAGTACGCCATTAACATGTTAAAACATTTAGAGAGAAAAGCATGATATTTATAATATAAATACTGCCAGGAATTCAGACAGGAAATAATTCAGAGTTCACGGGCATTACAAAATACACAAACAACTTGGAGAACCATTGAAAACGGTGCAATTCTGTCGGAATGATAATATTCGGCTTCAATCCAGACCGTCTGTACACCGTGACCTGACATTGACATTAAAACTAAATGAGGACTCCGTAGTAAGTACCTTGTTTCCCAACTGTAATAAAACATAAGTGAAATTGAAAGCACTAGAGCTGGTAAAATTTTGAGTATTCTAGAAATTCGTTGAAATGAAATTATTACATCGCTTAAATTTATTGCATAAATGATTTTCTAGTCAAAAATATTGCTTCCCTTAAAAATTACGAGTTTTTGTCTGATTATCTGAATGCCTGTTTATCTATTTGCTTGTTTATTTAAGGCTTTGTTTGTGCTAATTCGTGTTTTATGATGTATTGGTACCCCAAGGCTTACCAGCTATAAGCGTATTTTTATTGAAAAATGATA
>DWKC01001174.1:0-10580 GCA_018249195.1 Racta chiria
TGTGATGATCTTTAGCAAAGTTGTTGTGCATGAGCCCACGGAGGTTTCCGAGTTGTTAAAAGCAATTTTCGACAGATCGCGCCACTGTCATTCCAATGAATCGGTGATATACACGCGCAGACAAGAATATATATATTATAAAGATTAGATTCAAGCGCGGACGAAGTCGCGGGTACAGCTAGTAGGATTTAGTGGTTTAGTGCGGTGTGTGTGGGCACCTTTCTGAAACGATTGTTAGAATCAAAATATTTGATGAATATGATGATAATGAAGATTGATGAAAATTATTATAGTTTATGAAGTTTACTACAATCACGGAACTTAAATATGCTTGTAATGTATTCCTTCGATGCCAGCGTTGGTTGATGGAATGAATTCTCTTTCGTTTGCCTGCTTGGAAAGAAACGAATACGAACAACCTGGTAATAACGGTTAATAAAGTTACGCGTTGGCAGAACAGAAGTAAAACTATAATAAAAATAACTAATACTTAAAGAGCTGCTTTAAAACTATATGAGGAACAACTATGATCCATTCAACGTTTTGCAAATCATATTTTTATATTATTGTGTATCTGTTACAGCATCTGCCACATAACTATAATAATAAAAAACGCCGACATTTATTAAAAAAACTTTTGATCCCCGCGGAATAATAATCGAATGAAGGTGAAGTTAGGAGGCTTAGGTTTGTTAAAGCCAAGTGAGAGGCTGGGTTGCCAAGCCATTTACACAATACAGATAAGATTGATCGATTGTGAATAACGTGTCATTTCACATTAGCTAGTAGGAAAGATGCACTTGTAAATAACCTACCTACCAAGGCGACTACTTGAGATATATAAAATATGTCTTGATATTAACAAATATTATTGTTAGCTACTCTTTCCATCTAATTAAAATAATACTAGCTGACTCGGCAAACATTGCTCTGCAATATTTTTTTACATGTATCCATGTCAAGTCAATGTGTTAATTTGACACATTAATACACTTCTCCTATGAAAGCATTCCAATTTCCCATATACTAGATAAAATTTAGTGTTCCAAACCAAGTTTTCCACTTTTTTTCAAATATCTTAATAGTTATTCTGTTAATCATAAAGACAGAAAGAGAAGGAAAGAGAATGTTTCTTTCTTTATTCTGTTAATCAGGGCCGAGACAAATTCAAAAAACCAAATATCGTTAACAGATTCTAAAATCGGCTTAGCCATACTGGGGTTATAAAAAATGTAGCCAACACGATTTTCGACTTTGTTTTATATATAGATTCATATCCCTAACTTTATTTAGAAGTGAGCAAACAATATAAGAATAAAGCAATTCAATAAACACAAAGTAACTTAATCAGCAAATAAAACAACTTTTCTTATTAAAACTTGTTCTTATTTTCATATAAATTATTAACAATTTAAAGGTTAACTAATGAAGGATGAGTTGATTTTGCTAATGCTGTACATTTCAATGATATATAATAGCCTATCTGTAGATTTTTCAGGTTCAATCATATGTGGGGCAGAGATTACATAACAGACTATAATCTATGTTGCAATGTCAGTCATTGGTGAAAGCATTGTACATGATCTTAATAATGCAACATAGATCAACTTGCAAAGACATTGCAAGAAATTTTGATGTGTAGTATGCACTTCAGATGTTAACAACATTTAAACTGTAATGACGCTGATATACAAACATACGATGTTGACATTATATTCATACTAAAACAATAAATTACAGGAAATATTGTGCTGTGTACACAAACACTCTGTACGTATCACTCAGAAGTTCAAAACGAAACATTAGCAGTCTAACACATTAACACTACCTAATGGCTCTTCTTAGGCTTGGCAAGCTTCTCATATTTGGTCTTTGAGGAGTACCATAGCCCAAAGGGAATAGCAAGTGATGGGAGGGTCATCACAGCAAACGCTGCCCAGTCTAAGATGTGAGAGGAAAACTTGCGGTCGTAATCTTTGAATGCTACAATTGCTCCTTCACCAGGGGAGCTGCTGATGGCGTGTTGCACCTGGAAAGTATCAAAATATAAAGTGACTTTCACTACACATTGATATCTTAGTTTATCTTTGGTAAAGAGAAATAGGGTTTCACAAGTACTCTTTTCTTTGCAACTCTTATCTCTCAAACTACTGAGCTCACAATGTGAGGGGTACAGGCCATAGTCCACCACTCAGGCCAAGTACGGATTAGTAGACTTCACACACCTTTGAGGACTTTATGAGAACTCTAGGGGAGTGCAAATTTCCTCACGATGTTTTCCTTCACCGTAGCAAGTGATAATCAACTTCTGATACCCATATAACTTGAAAATTAGAGGTGCGTGCAGCAGGATTTAAACCCGGGGAGTCCCTTTCAAGAGACCAACGTCCAAACCATTAGGCTATTACTGCTTATCACCTTCAACCTTCAGGTGACAAAACATTAAATGTATTTATAGGATAACAAAGATCCATTTCAAGACACCAAAATTTAAAACTACTAGGCTACCAATGCTTTCAAATTACTAGATTATAGTTTTTTATGTCCTAAGCAGGCAAAAAAGGATAATAGAACATTGACGAAATATTATTAATTTTAAAACTTTAATTTTTTTTTATACCTTAAGCCTACAAACAAGCAGACGGGTCACGTGATGGTAAGTGATCACCGCGGCCCATGGACATTAGCAACACCAGGGGCATCGCCAACACGTTGCCGACCAAGAAGGAAGTTATGGACCCGCTTCTTGAAAGATTTGACTTGATTATATAACTAATCTTAGCCCGAATAATAGCCAATAACAAAATACATAAATTACTGCCTCTGGAGCAAAGCTCCAGGTAATGAAAGCATTACCTGGTTTGATTCCCAGCTCAGGCAGATATTTATGTGATGGATAAATAATATAAGACAATGGGCATTACTTATATGTGTTTTTATTGTCTTCCAAACTACTTGCAATTCAGGAATTCCTAATGCAGTTACTTGTGTGTTTTTATTGGTGTCCAAACTACTTGTGATTCAGGAATTCCTAATGCACTACTAAGAGCTAGTAACTCTATGACTCAGATTATAATAAATTAAGTTGTTTCCTGAATAAATTGCTAATTGTTTTAAAAAAAAATCTTGAAGGTGTTTAGTAGACTACTCCATCTGTGACAGGTGTGAAAACCAAAATGTTAACTTACCTCAGTTGAGTCTTCACTTGGTCTATATGAAACTTCAGCAGCTGTGAAGTTAAAGTAGCCAAACTTATTGGATCTGACGGTGACGACGTGAGATACGTTAGTCTGTGGCGCGATTCTCTCGATCTGAGCGGTTAGCTGCCCTCCAGCAACAGTGAACACTTCCGGATGGAACCCATTGTCAACCAGCTTCACGTCCACCGCGGTCGCAGTGCCCACATTATATAGGGTGTATTTAATCAAAATATCCATGTTTTCCACCAAGTATTTGTTCAGCACTTGTTTGGACACCAGCAGCCTCGCGTTCGCCACCTCTTCGTCAGCCGTCACAGCGGCAGCGACTATCAGAAGCACCGTCAGTAATTTCCCAGCCATTATGTCTGAAATTGGTCAAAGAAAGTCGTAAGTTTATTTAGACTCACAAGACCGCCGCTATTCTGTTACTATTGGAATTAACAATAACACTTGAATGAAATTGTGATTATTATATTAAACATTCATTAATGCAAAGTTTCTTATACATGTATTATATGGGAAAACGCAAAATATGTGTAACGCTAACCTTTTTACAAAAAATTGAAAGTAGTGAATAAAAAGTCCAATACTAACGTTACGTTGACAACTACGTGGCTGACGTTTCATCGGTTTCATTCCACGCGTCGCGTAATGAATGAAAATTGTTGCCAGATTGCGTAGAAATAAATATTAATTATTATTAAAATTATGAATGAAAATTCTTAGAGCATAGTTATTTGGAGCGTTGGTGTTAAATCAAATATTGCCTATTATTGTAGTCCTCACTAAAATTGATTATAAACGTATTCATGGACATGATTCCTATATCTTTAAAACTTTAGCCATTTCTGAAAAACTTGTACTCTAAAAAAAAGTAAAGAAAGATTGACATTTGTCGTATTGATTAGTTTTTGACGTGACGTTTGGGCATTTTGTTTTGCGTGGAGTAAGATCTAAAATTTCGATTTTAGAATGTTTAGATTATTATAATTAGTACGGTAATATTTAATTTAAGCATATAGTAAAAGAAACGCAGTGTGATTAAATTATGACCGAAAAAGAAGATGCTACCAAAGAACCCGATACAGAACCTCTAGATGATAAAGCCCTAGAAAAGTAAGTACATAAAAATTGTTTTATTATAAACTATAGCCTAAACCGTTTAAAACGTAAAACATATTGCAAGGTTCATTACCTGTTAACGGTGTATTGGTTTAAGTCTGTTACACTATCTGCATTGATTTGGGGTGCAGATATTCTTAAATGTATAGGATCTTACCGATACTGCAATCAGTATAATACTTAAATAACAGTAATAAATATTTTATCCTATTAGTGTTAAAATCTTTTGCCTTTTACTATCAGTATATATTAAAGTTAACATCTTATTGGTTTATCAGTGTCAATACAAAACTAGCGTACATCAAGAATAGGGTGAAACTATAATGAAATATAACAGACACAAAACGTTAAGGCAAGCATATCACAATATGGTAAACTGTAATCCAATAGGAAATAAAACTGTAATAAAACTGTATTCCAATAGGATCTGTTGTTTCTGAAATTAGCTTGTACAAATACTAACCGATAAAAAATCTAAAAATCACTTTTGATCACTTTCTATTCTTTGATCAGAACTCCCAGTAATATTCTCTCCCAAATATCTTCCATTACAGGCTTAAGTTACAGATTTGTTATATGTGTAATTATTCACACCAAAGTAGGTATGCATAGCTACAACATAAATAAATAAATAGAGAACTTATTAATATTGAACTTGAACTGAATTGATACTGTATTTTTATTCTATCCAAAACCAACTCATTAATACCAATACACTGAAAGAATACCTTGTTCTAATTCTTCTTAATCTTATTAGTTTTTGGGTTAACCATTATTTTATATTATTTATTTATTATAGATTGGCAGTGGATGAGCTTATTCAAGAAGCTGTACAAGGTGCTATCAGAGCAGAGCAGCAAGGGCCCTCCGGCTGGATTAAATCTAAACCACAATCCAAAACAAACAAAAGATTTCTTGTTAACACTCTCAGAAGTACTCTAAGCTCCAACAACTACCATAGTTCACGTAACAGCCAGCGACGCTCCTATAGGTCCGAATCATCCAAACACGAGAGTAGGATAGACCCTACAATTAAAAAAGACAGATCGAAAAGAAAACACTAAAATGACAGAGTATGACATTGATAAGATACTTAGTAGCATAATCAACAGCAACGATTCATCATGGCAGCCAGCAGACAAAATACCTTTAGTTCTTAAAGAAATAGAACACATAAAAAATGATACCAAAATATATTTACAAGAAAATAATATTGATGTGCAATCAATTTTAAAAGAGAGCAATGAGTTATGTGCGGAAAGTAAATTACTATTAGATGAAATGACGTCATGCCAAGTTGAGATTGAACAAGAAACAATGGCTGATATTGTTAAGTCTATAGAAAATCATGACCAGATAGTGCATGAGTTAGAGTATGTAAGATTTACTCTGGATATTATCATAGATGTAATTCAGTATGGCAGATATCTGAAAGATTTTGAAGATGCTAAAAATGCCCGCAGCTATACAAGATCAGTTGAAGCTATTTCTGAATTGTTACAATTTCTTAAAACACCCGCTGAAGGTGTAAACGAGTTGGATATACATTGTAACACTGAGAAACAAGCACAGGAAATATTTGATATTTTAATTGATGAACTAAACCAAGAATGGAATCAGATGCTAGCTTATAACATTGATCTTGGGCCAAATAGTGGCAAGACTACGTTTACCATATCACTTCCTCTGGAGCAATCTTCTATAGTCGTCGATGTATTGAATGCACTAGAAAAGAGTAAGAAATTACATGAGAAAGTGTCACATTTTGCTCAATATCTCTTAAATACAATTTTGAAAAATATAATACATGAAGATTGTTTAGTGACACTTGTAACAGTCAAAGAAGTTAATGTGGATGTAACTTATAAGCGTGATTTTAAGCCCGAATTTAGTCATGTTATGCTTCAATTGAAGAAATTTTTCAGCTTCATCTCCCGGCGACTAAATATCGCGTTTGGAAAAAATTCCAACTTATTTTCAATGGTAGGACAGTTAATAAGTTTCGATTTTTGTGAGGATTTGGTTGATAATTGCTTAAAAGGCACAATTCCGCATAACCTAAATGATCTTCAACAGTATGGTGTAGTAACTTCAAAAATAGCAGAATTTCAGAATTTTTTAGTTCAGAGTAAATTCTTTCCTGACGATAACAGTTTCTCAATACTGCATTATGTGAGTGATATAGACATTCTGTTTGCGGATCGTGCTAGCGAGCATTTCCTGCAAAGTGCTCGTACGATAATGCTCAAAGACTTAAGCATTACCATGTCGATAGGCGTTGAAGCAATTCCAGATCATCCAGACTTAGGCTTAGATGTGTCAGATATAGAAAACGGAACGGAAGGTCTGGAAGTTTTGGACCAAACCATTCCTAAAAGTTTGTTCTATTTCCCGAGATGTATGATATCGAAATCAGCGCAGGAGCTTCTCGATTTGGTGTATATTGTTATGGAACAGGCAGTGCAGTGTTCTGATGTGGTGTGCAAGAAACTCTACAAGACAGTGCGCTTAATTTTCGAGTTATATGATGCAGTCGTTCCCTACCATCATGAGAACTATTTGTACACTATTCCGCAATATGTTGGTTAGTAGACAAAAATAAAGTTAAAAATCAAAAAAAACTTTCGGGAGTAAATATTGGTGTCATGTACAGTAAATATTATTTTATATTTCAGCTCTTTTCCACAACAACTGTATGTATCTCGCGCATAATTTACTAACCCTCGGAGATAAATGGTTGAATCTACTGGGAGTAGCCGAACTGGATTATGTTATTGGGTTTGTCGACTTGGTGCAGAAGATGAGAGAACTCGGGTACAAGCACCTGACTATTCATATGCAACAACAGAGAAAACAAATTCTAGATAATATAAGGTCATCAGGTGTGAATGTTGAATTTGTGTAATATTGTTGTTTTGTGGAATTTGAATATCTGTAATATTTTGTTAAATTTTGTATTTGTACATATTAATCATGTTATTTTTCTTTTCAGATTTAAATTGCATTGACGTGAAGGATGTTTTGGGCGACAATGCCGAGGCTGCGGTTAGACAATGTCTTAGACAGTTGCAATTGCTGAAAAATGTTTGGATTGGAGTCTTTCCAGGAAACGTATTTACAAGGTAACACAATATCTTGGTACACCATACACTATAAAATACACATTAGTTTCCTAAAATAATTTACATTACCGAATTGTTGAACTACGAATATCGTTTTAATAGATAGAGCACATTAAGGGTGGTATTTAATGTTTGGCTTGTAACAAAACTTTTATTAAAAAATAAAAAAATGTTGGGAATGAGCCAAATGTTCCGCCAAAGGACGCATTCATCATGTTCGTCGTAGTATTTAATTTTTGTCTAGCCTACGATTAATTCGGCGAATAATTAACCCTGTATAAAAACAGACAATATTGGATTTATAGTATTTCTGTTTTACAAAGAAGTTTTCTTTACAAACATTTGTATCTATACATTCCTTAAATTTTATAAACACAACTGTAGCTTACTTTAGTTTTTAAATCGATTTTAGATGTTAGATGTTACATATTAAATTTAACAGACTAATTCCGCCAAATATTGTGTTTGAAAACATTTTGTACCGAATATTAGTTTTTAGCGCATCTCTACTAAATTTATTATATTGTCACAAAAAAATAATACGAGACTTTACTAAAATTATTTCAAACATTTGTCTGTTTTAGGTTGATGGCAACACTGACCAACATGTTTATCGACGAGCTCATCCATCGTGTATGCACAGTTGAAGACATATCAATGGAAATGGCGACTCAGCTTTCTGACATGTACACATTGGTCGTACAGAAGGCACCGCAAATGTTTTTGGTACTTTTAATTTATTTTTATAGTCTGATTGTAAAGCAGACAACCCAACTGATGATAAGGGGTCACCATCGCCAAGAACGTCGCTAAAGAACGTCCACAAAATAATGTAAAAGACAAGGTGAATTTAAAAAAATATTTCGCATAGGAAGCCTCTACAGGTTACCAAGTAACTTAGCAACCCATTTTCCGCGTAACATGACACGTACTTAGTCGATTTTGTTGGTTTAACTATGTTTTTATTTTAGGAATCTGCTGACGTGGAATCGCATGTAAAATCTTGGATAAAGTTACAAGAGCTGATCTTCGTGTTAAAAGGCTCTCTAAAAGACATAGAGCATCGCTGGAATGACGGTTCCGGCCCCCTTGCGGTCCATTTCAACACAGAAGAGCTCAGGAGTCTGGTGAAGGCACTTTTTCAGAATACACAATTCCGTGCGAATTTACTATCTAAAATAAAGTAGTAGTGTCATGTGTCGTACTTTGATGTTCTAAAATATACTAGAAGTATATTTTGTTATTTCTTCCCAATTTATAATATATTACAGTCATACATAACTTTTCTTTTTTTATATCCTTTAATTGTGTATAATAGTCCAGTGACTAAATGCCCTTACTTTCCACTAACGGCCCAATAAATGGCACGCTTTTTATCCTTCTCAAGCATCTCTAAAACATTCTACTAAAAATCTGCCAAATCGTGGTAGTAAGAGATGCAGGGGAACGTCAAGTAATGCAGGATCGATTCAAAAGTGCGTCATATTGGTACATGATAACAGATAAACGAAACGTATTGAACCTTTGAGAAGTCTGGGCGTCTGGCGGAAGTAAATGTCCATGGTATGAGTCTGGCAATAATGATGAAGTTAGTTGACCCGACAGGTTGTTCTGCGATTAGATATCATTTAAAATTAGAATGATTGGTATCGGTGGTAAATGCTCATTATATTGAAAATACTTTTGCTACAGAGGCAATTCGATGTCTATTGATTTTCTAGAGGTCTAAGAATATTTTTTTTCCATACTGTTAAACCTTACCAACAATGTGAATCGGTCCAGCCATTCTCGAGTTTTAGCGAAACTCGGAAACATCAATCCATTTTTATTTAAATCAGATTAGCTGAAATGGTAATTTATAACAACATTTTTAGATAGGATATCACAGATGGTAGTGAAAGTTGATTATGGCAAAAGCCCGTAAATTTGAAAAATCATATTATGGTATCTCTAACAACGAAAAACTTACGATTCTTAATCAAGAAATTCCAAAATTTTTTATCAATAAATTATTGATTTTGTGTTCGTTGATAGAGCTTTTTTTGTCTGTAATTCCGCTTCACAGACAAGTGTAAAACGGAACTAAGATCAAAGACGTAGTTATATATTTATTCTATGGATTATATCAATACCGTTTCCCGGGATATTTTAAAAACAAAATCTATCAACCATCAGAAAAATCATCACATAAAACGACTTTATTAATTACGCTTTTGTAGATCAAATGGAAAAGGCTGATGCAAACGGTTTTGTGAATATAACATGGCCAAGTAAGAGCATTCCACATGGGGGTATTTTTCATACTAGGGTAGTGCAACCATCATCAACAGATCAGAATTTTTTGAAATTACTTATGGAGGAGTCGAAGTTGAGTATAGCTCAGCGTCAAAAGAGTGGTTTAGCTCTCCGAGAATATACAGTCAAGGAAGAAGTCCGCAGCTGCCCAGTACCACAGATTCGACCACGGACTACACGCCGGCGTTCTTTGTCTGCCATACGAGAATCAGGGGTATTTGAAATGGATAGGTTAGTAGTAAATACCCTAAGCCCTTAAGAGGTCTACTTGCAATTGGAAATTCTAATACGAACCATGCAATTTCATTTTCAGCGGCACATTACGTTTTGCTGCTTAATTTTCTAATTTCTAACACATGGGTACGCTTTCACCACACACAGAATAACTACATAACGTCATAACACATTGAGGCATGTACGATAATGCGCTTAAAACACGGAATACAGAGACAAGTGGAAATGGCATATGTGTCGATTTGTATGAGAACCGGGCTAGCCAAATTAACACAAGTAAATGAATAATGATATTGATTACCGCTAAGAAACCTCGTTGCTAATGGGTTCTTAGTTTTACCGTTCAAATAGTTGTAATACACTCGCTATTTCAATTTGAAAATGAATCTTAAAACTTATGCATATAATTTGTCAATTCTGTGACTATTTCAGCGACATAATACGTTATTTAATTAGAAACATAATTTAGAATTAGGGTCACCCACTGGTCATAAATGGGTAAAAATGATTTGTGTGTTGTTTCCACAAAACACTGAATCTTAGTGTGACCAACGATCCTTAATTTGTGTACAATGCAAAAAATACAGAATGCGAATGTGAGCAAGCC
>DWKC01001175.1:0-10578 GCA_018249195.1 Racta chiria
AACGAACTTCCTGCATCGGTGTCCCTTATAACTTACTAGCTGTGCCCGCTACTTCGTCCGCGTTTGAATTTAATATAATTCTTTATCAAAGTAACAAATAAACTTACATTAGCATTTATAATATTAAAAAATATATAAGTTGGATGAGATTGGGTCCTTCAAGAACCACCCCTTCCTTCTTAACCAGCAACACGTTCATAACCCGCCTGGTGTTACTAATGTCCATAGGCGGTGGTGATCACCTTTTATCAGGTGACACGTCTGCTCCTTCGCCCGTTTTTGCGGTAAAACAAAGTTAACAATCAACAAACAAATCGGGAACAACGCACACTTCAGAAATACAGACATGGTACAGATAATAAAACATTACATCTATTGACCTCTCTCAAACTCCCTTTCATTTAGTGTGTTATTACCGGAAGTGGGCAAGTTATACGTCAGTCGCTAAACCGGTTGGAACATATTAATAAGACCAGCCCACTGCGTACTCCGGTACTTAGCCTCCCTGACACAATGAACGGCCCTCTAGACTAGATGGCTGCGGGCCTGCCCGCGCGAGGTCCCGATTTCGGTTCTCGGCCGTGCCAGGCATTTAAGTGACAGATGAATGTTTCTTCTCGGGTTATGAATGTAATTTATGTTATGTTGCCACGACACAGCGGACTAGCGCGGGGGTTTGAGGTGTAAGCGGATATATATATTTTCTTTATTTAATAACAACATCGGCACGATTACTTTACGGACGTTATTATACATTTTATAAATCTGTCACTGATTGCTGTCTGTACATACTATATATATGGGAGATAGTTTTAGGGGGGTCGTAGTATGGAATTGAACCCAAAACAACTTTTGTCTGTATGTCTGTTTGTCTCTATGTCTTTTCATTTGTTCAAAACCGGATGATCCGATTTGAATGTGGTTTCACTGATGTATTGGGGGTATTTTCATTGAAATCAGTACACAAATAAGAAAGACAATTAAGGATTTTTTTCTATACAAATTCCGCGCGAACGGAGTCGCAGGCGCAACTAGTTGTACAACTTATTGTCTTGAACCTATGGAGACAGATGTTCGATATTTAGTTTAAGTACAGTTATTATGTAGTTTGCATAACGATCGTAAAATTGATGTGAACTCAAATAAAACAGACGAGAGCAACTATAAGGGTTCTGAATTCACAACTATTTATTAAAGCAGTTTATGAATGTCATTATAATTATTAATTTGCCAAGAACTGGTTTAGAAGAGCCGACCGCATATCAACGGCAAAATTTTACGGTGGAAATAACCGAAACCGCAAAATAGGTACATGACGCGCGCGGCAGCCGCAGTCGCCGTAGCTGTTGTAAATCACAAATGGAATTGAAAACTTTCCACAGCTTCCCGGCGAACTTACTTCAGCGTTGGGGCTTGGGGCAGCGTGGAATATCATCTAGGCCTACTCAGATATGAGAAGAGAGGAGAAACCCGTCATCAGTAGACTTCCAAGCTTCACGTACAGATGTTACGTCACATCACGTTATGACACGTATCGTATTACTGATGGATGGATGTAAACGCGATTCGTTATGTTTTTCACCGATTTCTTCTGGCGTCAATAAAAGCCCTTAATGTTGTATAAATTTATTAATTGAAATTTAATTAAATATTATAACTATCTTTATCCCAAAAGAGCATTCTCCATATAAAAATATTGAAAGTTTACCAAAATTAGACATTATTCAATACTTTCACAGCATCAGATATCTGGGATTTATATTTTAATAAAAATAAAAAGTTTCCTAGACACCGATACCAAATATAAACGATTACATCCAAACGTCTACAATCTAAATATGTATCAATTTATGTACATAATATCGATTCTAAGATTAATCTATACCTAATGCCCACCTGGAAGAGATCGCTGCATATAAAGCCTGCCTTGGTTCCAGCGCAATTCAAGCCTTACCTATATTTCATATCTTAGAGTTCTTTCTTTATACACGCATACAATTCAAAGGTTTTTAGCGACTTACAATAAAAGATTGTTTTTAATTGAAATGTATTTATTTCAACAGTCTTTGTAAACGAATATTTTAACGTACATTACCAACTTGTGATTTTATTTTTCTGATGTTGACCCTTGCTGCCAATTTGCCATTGATGTGGAGAGTTTACTGGTGAACCCAAGTGTCGGAATGGCCTCAGACAAGGTTTAACGATAACCATCTAAGGATAACAACCGAAACCAATGGCTCTTGCCTCACAAAGCACAGAAATACTTATTTATGGATATTTTGTTACTAGCAGTGACCCAGTTCTTCTCGCGCCGCTTTTGCTTACCTTAGTCGATCTCTTATGATTGACACGAACCTCCGTGCTATGAGCGCTTGACATCTACAGGGCTGCTATTTATTTATGTATCAGGAACTGGCCACTTACAGTACAATATTTAAAAAAATATTACAACATTTAAAAAAATATTACAACATTTAAAAATAGAACTCTTTGCCTCTAGAATCAGTAAAATACATGTTTCAGTGGTTTCACATCAACTGTTTTTCCGTTGTGGTGTAATTTTGAAAATTTTGTGTTTTGGGGTTTTGTGAATGTAGCAGGAATTATTTGACGTTATTCCCCCATCCCCCTTCCTCCATCGAACAACCCGGTGTACGGCGGATATCCATCCATACGTTGTTTCGCCTGTTGGAACGACGCGGTTTTAATCGTTTTTATCATGCGTACCGCGAAGAAATGATTCCATTTCTTCAACTTGCCTGTGTCGATGTTCCCGCCTACGTTTAGCGTGGGAGTCTTCAAGAGGAGAGTGAATAGGCATTCACTAAGTTAGTACGCCCAACATCTTAAACTTTGTCGCCCCTTACCATCAGGTGGGATTGTTGTCAAGCATTCACATAGATCTGGTAACAAAAAATCTATCCAAAGCCTATCACTGGTTGAGTCAGTTAAATTGTGGACGGTCTATGCTCGCAGACGAAATAAAAGAAAGTTGTTTCCAAATCACTGAAATGTTGTACCACAAAATATCGGTGCTGTGCGAGAACTATGCGAGGCATCCTAGGCAATAAGTAAAAAAGTTAAAATATTGACACATTCAACAAACATTCTGCAACATGATGCACAAGACGGCCAAAACAACTCAGGTTTTGGAATGTCAAAAGATCGAATTGAGCGGGTGATTCTACATGTACAGAGCACCCAACGACTTCTGTTTATTTTCAAACTTGTAAAATAAATTACGTGGTCAACGTTTTTCGAGCCACAAAGAGTCTGTTGATGCGTTCAAAATGCACGTTTTGGAGTTATCTCCATCAGAATTGAAAAAAGAAAAAATATGCAAAAGTGCATCAATCATCATCGCCGTGTCAAGCATTAAAACCATAATAAATGATACGAGGGTGGTTGCTTTAGTTATTCCGGATACATAAATCTCATACGTACACATGTTACAAAAAAATATTTGAATCTCGTAAAGTAGGTAAGTAGGTAGAAGGACTCCACCATTAATAAGATCCCCGAGTACATTTAACATAATTACGCGTATTAAGTGAGTATGGCCGAGTCTCTTTCCCTTGTTAGTCATAATTGTTTCACAAGGAAACAGACGTGGCTACTATGTAATTGATAAGTGAACTTGATGAGTTTCATTGAATCAACAAACCACAAATCATTCATGCCACTGGGAGGTACCTTTCCACTATTTCATGTAATGATTTTCCTCGGAAAAACTATGTTATTTTCTTATTAATACCTCGACTGTATTTATTGGTTCATTCATAATTTTATGGCGTGTTGAATAAATACTACGGCTATAGCTTCAACCCATTAATGGCCTACTGAACACTCACGCATCTAAAAAGGCCACCAACTAGGATGATCATTTCTTTACTACCATGCATTGGTAGAGAAATTTGTGATCAACCCAAGGGTCGGAAGTTTTTAAACCGCACGAAAGCGTTCGACATGTTGTGTTAACAACTGCTATGTAACCATAACTCCATGTACTTCGAAGCATAAAACCGCTCATGAAATTTTTGCCGCTCGCGATTACTTAACCCTCCACCTCACGCGTCCGCTGATGCTTAACCCAGCCGATCACTTACAATCTATACAAGCAGCCAAGCTATGAGCGCTTCATTCGCATAATAATATTCAAATAAAACATAAGTAATTAAAATTTATCAGTACACTGACACAGAGTGGTTGTAGGTGCCGAATTCATAAGTGGCGACCAATTATCCCTCAGAATTGGCACAGGTTCCATTCCTAGGTCTAGTAAGTTTCAAGATCTTTTACTGAAAACCAAATTTTATCATAATCGTGTAAGTGAAAATTTAGGTTAAGATTAATCAATTTGGCGGCCTTGTAGTATAGTTGATAGCGGCCATGCCTACGGCCTCACTCCATGTCCTCCCCTCGGACACAGGTTCGATTACCAGCTGCGGTAGATTTTGGATGACTATAGTCTTCGGACTATGAGTATTGTTTGTGATATGTATTTGTGTGTACTTGCTATAGTGAAGGAAAACATCGTGAGGAAACCTGCACTCCCGAGAGTTCTCATAAAGATCTCAATGTTGTGAGAAGTCTACCAATCCGCGCTTGGCCAGCGTGGTGGACTATGGCATGTACCCCTCACATTGTGAGTGGGGACCCGATCCCAGTAGTGGGACAATTATGGGTTGCAATGATGATGATGATGACATAGAAGATTTATGGAAGAAACTTATAGGGGCAAACTTAGTAGGGTACAGAACCCTAAACAACCGTTTTCAGAATTTTTGTCTGTTTGTATGTACTTTGTTCGCGCAAATATCAGTAATAACTAAACCAATTTGAATGCGGTGATGTGTTAGGCTAAGCTTGGATTGAAACTTAAGGATATTTTAATTAAAATCGATGCACAAATAAGAACGATGTGACCATTTAAAGAATTCCGTCGATACAAATTCAAGGCGAAGTTATAGTATATTAGTTTCAGTATGTTAAGTATGGTGTTATTTGCAAAATATTAACTTATATGTGTAAATTGACATTGTACTAATACCTGTAATGATATTTTTATTTGGCCAAATGATTATTAACCTTGGACTTGAGTGAGGCTTTGTAATTACATTGTCACTTATGTTTTTGTCCGCTCTTTATCGTGTCGTTTGAGACCTGAAGTAATCTCAAATTCATTGTTTGAACTTTTTACTACGCGTACTCTTTTTATGGCTATAAATCAAGACTAGATCTTAATTATTAATACCTTCGTGTGACGTACATTTGTTGTACTATGTTACTAAATAATATTTAGCTGAATCATACAAACAAAACAAATTGTAACTGATCGCTGTCTGTACATGGAACATTTGGGAGAAACTGTTACTAGGGCTTAGAACAGGAAACAATATTTTTTTGATTTTTGTCTCTTTGTCTGTGTGTTTGTTCACGCTTAACTTAGCTAGGCCTATTTGAATACGATTGTCATTGTTGTATAGTCATAGATTTATATTTAGTGTTTGCTTTATTTTAATAGATTCACAATTATAGAAGATTTCCATTTAAAAGATCCCGTCTGCGGCCCCTATCTATACCGAAGCGAAGTGGGAGCAGTAACTTGTCATACATCATTATTGTATTGTATATTTCTTGCAGGTCCGTTGACGTCATTCCTTCGACACAACCGACCGAACACCGAACACTGAAGACCAAGAACGGCCAATTATTTCAATTATTGTCGATTATTAAATGATAAATTGCGAAGCGTCTCTTTAATCGATTCCGATGACCTCCAGTTTACTCAATCAATCATAAATCATTACTACAGTAGTAGTAAGATGAACAAACACTACTAACTACTGTTCAATGATGACTTGTATGCAAAATACTTGACGTGCTATGAAATATATTCCGATCTCAAAAAATCTGGTTGAAATAGTGCATTATTTGCGCCTTCACACTTACAACTTTTTTATCTTACTTACTTGTACATAGAATCGAGTCGTAATGTCGATTGGGCTAATGTTTTGCCAGAAACATCTGCCGTAGTAGGTGTCCTTAAATACTTGGGTAAAAAATAAATCGGTTAAAAAATCAAGTCCGACTATTGAATGTATGGCGAACGAATATTATTAACTTATATAATTTCCTTTATTTAACCTCTGGCAAAAATAAACCTCGGATTAGCCGGCTTAACTTCCAAAATACGTGGAAAAAAATCTAAAATACCGATAAAACCTTGACCGATCGATTTCTTGAAAATCCGATCTTGAAGATCCGAAAATACTCAATTCTAAATCGTAACAGCAGTTTAAGATAAACTTAAAACATATAACGGACATGTGAATGGGTGTATTTAATCTTATAATACATTACAAAGTTTGTCTGTACAACGTTTGTCTGTCTGAATGCGGTAATCTTAAAAACGATTATATTATCATTCGGCTTTCACCAACGGCTGTACTGACATGACTCATGAAGTAACTGTGTATAATTTATTACGTAATATTTTTCGACGGTCCTTGATAGTGACCCTGCTTGCTAAGCAAGGAGCCTCGAGTTCGATTTCCGGCCGGGACAGACACTTGTGACAGATAAATATATATTTTCGCGCCATGACTGTTATTTGTGATGCGTGTGTGGGTTGCTCATGCCATCCGTGTCAGGGAAGCCTAGTGCGTATATGTGCGTAAATAAAGGGGAAAATTGTCGGAATCACTTCGATAATTTAATTTAAAGGAATAATTAAAACAAATTTCTCTCACAACAATATCTACCGATGTATTAACAGTATTACTTTGCCCCTGTGTGTCTGTTTTCTTTACTGTCTGTCTGTCTTTACTGCAGGCCACTCCTGTGAGCTATTAAGCATTAGTAATCTAGTAGCATTCTTTAAAAAAAAACGTATTTACAACTTACCTTAGTACTCGTACCTTCGAATATGTATGAAGGACGAAAGAGATACTTGGAGTAGGTATTACATACAATTAATACCAGCATGTGCTAGCAATCTTTCTTGTTGCTGTTTCTGGTGTCCCCTAAATGTGACGCCCTAAGCAATTGCATAATTTGCTCATGGTCTAATCCGGCACTGCTTATATAAAAATATTAACAAATTTAACCAAAAAGTAATCATAACTTTATTTCTCAGCTTGCGTAACCTTCCCAGCGCCTCGAGCAGGTGTTTACCTCAATGTTGCTTAACTTTGCCTATCACTTACGATCGACACAAGGATAGATAATTTACCTGGTGTAAATTTAAAACCAATTCTTCCTTCCTCTTGTGAAATAATGTCTGGTATCATTGCAAAAACTAATTAAAATGACTCATACTTCAATCAAACGAAGACAAATTGAATCGTTGAGTAAGCGGTAGGAAAATTACGAGCGTTTTTACGCTTTAGTAAAAAAATCGTGGTGAATATGCTGGGTTCTTCAGCTTTGAGGCTTTTGTTTTAAGCATCTGTGCTCATTGAGCGCGGCGTGTTGTTGGTGTGTCTGGGGTCCGTTGGTGTCATTATTGACCCCGCTTACTTCAATTATATACTGTACCCGTTTTTCTTTCTATTCGCGTGTGCGGAATAGAATAGAAATTTTTCTTTTCTATCATTTGCTTCATGTCAGACAATATGACTTACATCAGGTGACTGTTTCGTTTCTTTGTTCATCGGCGGCGCGTTTGTAGAATTGTAACAAGCGCGTCCGTCACTTTATTGTTGACGGGTAACGCATTAGTGACACCCCTTCCTAGTGATACCTCTATGGCTGGAGGTGATCACTTACCACCGGGTGACCAATCGTTTGCCCTCATAACATAAAAAAATACATCTACACATAGCAGTTAGCGTCTCTTGGCTGGTGGTACCAGCCCTATCACCGGAGTATCAAACTATACGCCACGCCTTTCCGAGACCTTTCACAGTGACATTCCAATAATAAGTGGGTCGCTGTTTATCAATGGACTATTTTCCTAACAACTATTACCATTCTAGATCAATCGGACACAAAAAATCTGCGGCTTAATTATATCACTGCATTGTCCTGCAGTTAACGACCAAATCACGAATAGTGCAGAGGGCGAACTTGGTGCCAACGATGTCAGCAAATAGCTCCGCGGTGATCCGAAACCAACGACCACTGCGCCTATATATATAAATAATGCCCCGTGATTAATCATGACTCACGTTTATTGATTTGTTATTTGCGGGTCTATTACTTCCTTCCTCTCAGGCAACGCGTTAGTGACAACCCAGTCGGGTGTTGCTAATGTCTATGGACAGTGGTTATTACTTACCGTCAGGTGACACATCTGTCCGTTTGCATGCTCTTAACATAAAAAAAATGATCGATACGCGGTACTACGATACGAGAATCTATCGTAATATGTTAATGAGGATTTATATCTAAAAGTTGATTATAAAGGAAATGATATGAAAGATGATAGGAAATGAAATGATATTTTAGTAGCGATCTCCGGGATTCCTCAATTTGGCGCCGCGCCGTGACCGGCTATTTCTATGTATTTGACCCTCTGTGCGTCGAGTCACAGCCGTCGCAACTGATCATGAGACGCTCCTCGACCTCGCCGTCACGACAGCAGTTAGCAATTTAAATTAAAAAATTATATAACACCTTTATCGGCTCAAGGATCGAAATTAAAACAATTACAGACTAATCGTGGAACAACGCGCCCGACCTGCCAACAAGATCCTTTTAATGTAATTTATTGTTATGTTAATGCGAATATTGTATGCATATTGTACAGCTTCCTTACCTACTAATTCTAAATACAAACTAGTTGACCCGGCATACGTTGTTCCACACCTAGCTTTACAATGAAACCCCGCATGAGGTACTCCAGATGTTCAATGTTAACATACCTTTAGTAAATACTTATTGCACTAAAAAACTTCTCCTTTGCCAGCATTTTTATATCTAATAATAGTTTGGTTGATCCGTTAGTGTTGCACGTCAGGAATATATCGTCCATATCGTCAGGCGTTCATAATTTACTATGAATATTTGATTACCTTTTCGGAAGTGTAAGCAATTTGGGCACAAATCGCATTTGGATAAGCAGTTTGGCCGCGCATAGAGAACAAACAAACATACATTTATACTACCTGAGTGGAATTTCTATAGACGGAATTCTTTAAATTATCATATATTTTTTATTTGCGCAACGATTTTAATAAAAATAATAAGTGTCAATCCAAGCTTAACCCAATACATCAGTGAAAACCGCATTCAAATCTAAGCAGCCGTCTTTGAGATTAGCGCGAACAAAGGCATAGAAGAACAGATAAATAGACAAATAGTCTTAAAATTGTTGTTTTGGTTCTATGGTAATATGGACTGCCTTCGTTAGAACGCGTCAAGGACGATGTTACAACCCCGATTTTCCGACTTAGATTTTTGTGTGAAGCCACTGAAACATTGTGGTCCAATTTGTCGTTCAATAATTTTGTTATAATCTAAAAACTATGACGGTTAAAATTTTGGAGTACAGGCAAATGGAGCACAAAGTTGAGTAAATTGGAGTGGCACCGCTCAAAGAACCTTTGACAATATTCTCTGAAAGATGTCGAGAGTAGAGCACGTGATTCAATATGATTCCTTCTCACGAACAATGCGATCGACCGCAAATCACAATAAAATGGTGGTACAGAAAGAATATTAGTATATACTCGTACATTCATACATTCACCATAATATCCAGAAAACAGTTATTTAAAACGCAGTAGTAATACAAACAAAATGACAATCTTAACTTCAGACTACTATTTGTCTGTACATTCGAATTCAGATGTTCGCAAAATCTAACCGTAATCGTCAGGAGATGTCTCCAAGATAAAAATGCTTTGAAATATAAATAAATAAATACCTTGCCACTCACACACAGCCGAAACTAAGCGTTAGCGTGTACTATGGTGATCAGACAACTGATAGATATATACATATTTATATAGATTGTTTTTTTACACCCAGACACAGGACAATACATTCCTGTTCATCACAGTTGCCACCAAAAGAACTGCCGTAGTTCCAAGGTAAGCAACCTTGAACTTAAAAGACTGTTGTGCAGAATTCTGCGACGCCTTCAGTCTCCAGTGGGATTGGAAACTAGCTTGGGTGTTCTCTCCTTCCAACCTCATCCCTCGAGTCTTGGCCTTCCTCAACAAGGCAATAGGGTAATACATAAAGTTTGTCTTGGATGGGAATAAAACTCACAACATCCGGCTTGCCAGTCAGATTTACTAATCACTAGACCAACAAGCCCGTCAAGGATACAGGTTTACAGATTCTCCGATACCTTTATCGATAGTACGCTTCGCTGGCAATCGGGTTCCCTTAGGTGATACCTACTTATATGGAGCAGATACAAAATTTTATGAAATGGAAACTGTTCGAATTGCTAACTAAATTCAATGTTCAAAAGTTCACATTAGTTTTGTGGTTTGTCAGTATCATAAATATCTTTAGACAACTCACTCACGGTCATCTGAGCTCGAACTAAGCGTTAGCTTGTACTATGGTGATCAGTCAACTGATAAACATACATATATATTTTTAAATACATACTTAAAT
>DWKC01001176.1:0-10577 GCA_018249195.1 Racta chiria
TATATACATATATTTGATAAAATTCATCAATATGCCAAAAATAATATTTGTCTATAAATTATATCTTCATTGTCTGGATTTATTTATAACGGTTTTAAAAGAGTTTCTAATAAATCCTATAAAAGTTTGCTCAAATGAATTGTTTCAGTACAAATTCTTTTAGGAAAGTTAGGCTCATTGATAAAGAAGATTTAAGGGACTTACCCAAGTTAGGTACATTCAAAGTTTACTTTTCATCGGGGTAAGTAACATCTATATTGAGGTACATTGTAGGTAACATGGCCGACCAATTCGGTGGGTGTAATTTGCCCCGCGTTGTGTCCCGCTAGCTTGCTTGCTCTTTTTTGCTGAACTAGCGAAAATTTCCAGTTGGTGCAGACTTTTTGATATCCTGTGTCACTTTGTATTTTCATTTTCAACGCAAACAAACCGAGCACACTAGTAGGTACCTAAACCTCACTTTACTTCGGTAAACTTATGCCTAAATACACTTGGAACATTGTTCCTCGGTTATTTAAATTGAATTGAAATTTATTAGTTCGGAGTCGATTTTTACTAACATTTCGAAAGTCAAATTTCTCCCAACGCTAGTACAATACTAACATTGATAGCTAAGAATTCATTCAACGCAAATTCTAGTAGTATGTCGTTTTATAAAATTAATATATGTGACTTCTACACGAATGTCGTAGAATAGCTGCTGTTGTGTTTAAATGAAAATTCAATCATACCTCCTCAGAATCAATCTAGAAGTACCAACAAGGTATGTTGAGACTGTTAATAGTTTACAGTGTATTTGATATGTTGCCGTAATTAATAAGTGTTATCTGAAACCGTACCGAATAGAAGTAACTTGGCGCTTCTTACAAGAACTTACCCTGGGGATTTGTTGTAGCGGAGTTTGACTTTCAATAAATAAATTTGTTCACTCAAAACACAAAAGTTCATAGCTATGAAAGATTGTATTTGTATGAAGCAGCTGGTAACCGTGGCGTCAATTTACATTCGAGATAGGTAGGTAGGTATGTGCAACATGAAGACACACAGGTAAACAACTACTATTCAGAGCAACTCGCAACGCTCATTTCGTCCCCACTCGTCCCCGCCGTCCCCGGACCTCTATTTGTCATTTTATTAGTCACGCTCCCCGCAATATTCTGCGAAATAACTCGGTAGCTGGTGTGGCGAGATTGCTTCCGAGTTTACTGCCTCCATCCGAGCCGAGAACCGAGAAAAAGTTGTAAATTTCCCGCCAAATCGCGCATTTATACGAGTTGAACTGACCCCAGGCCCCAACCGCAGGGATCCGATTCCGGTCGAGAATGAACTCACCTGGGCACAAGCATTGGATTAAACTCATCCTTTTTGCGTGTTCATTTTGTATGAAACTTATTGCGTGTTTTCCAAATAATGTGATTTTAACACGTTTACGAGGTCATTATCACCATATATCTTGAAGTCTCCTAGGGCCTAGACGTTTCTCTTGTTTTTGAACATGTGAAATACAACCAAGAAAGCAAGAAAGCAAGCAAGAAAGCTATTAAAGTATTTTCAATACGAGGCTTAATGAGTTTTAAAAAAAAATATTTTTTTTTTTAAGATTTTATGGAATCAGACGAACTGACAGATGACCTAATAGGAAATCATCGTCGCTCATGAACACACGCCATACAGGGAACGTCACCAACGCGCTGCCGACCGAGAAGAATGCTACGGAACCACTTCTTGAAGGTCCCCATGTCATAACGCTGGGCCACTACCGCAGGTTGCAGTTCGTTGAATAGTTTACAGGAGGGAGGACGTGGTATACACATACATAGCTATAATAAAGCCTACATGTTAAGTGTTATGCAAACAGAAGTCAAGCGGTTCGACTAGACTAATAGATGATGAAAATTCATTTAGAAAATCAATATTGTCTTTGTAAGTACTCGAGAAAAGAATCCGTCAAAGTAATGAAAGTAAGCAAACGTCTTTGATCTAAGATTAAATATTAATTTGAATTCTATTTGATAACCGCCATTGTGGTGAACCCACTGAAACTGCCGCACGAATTATTATCCGCAGCGTGCCCATTAGCAAATTGTGTAATTTTCCTTTTTCAAACTTTTGTGGGCTTCTGACAAAATTGCTTCACCCTCGCAACCCGCCATTTGGAAGAAATGATGAAAATTGGCTTTAATAATAATTACACGAATCAAGATGGTCGCTGTGTTTATGCTTACAATATCCGTCTTACAATTACTAAGTTTTGTGACTTTACACTGCCCCAGCCGAGATTAAAATCCATTCACAGGCAAGGCATTCATACGTGGTCATAGTGTGTTATGTGTGTTTTATATTGTCCCTGTCGCCCACGACATACGTATCCTCGTACATAAGAGTGTGTAAGCATTTATAATAATAAATCCACAATTACTGAAGAAAAATAAACGAATAAACATTATAACAAGAAGATCGTATTAAAGTATTTATACAGGAGATTTGCCGAAACCGCTTTCAGATTAGTATTAACGACGGCGGTACTACGACAAAAATACCGAAATATGGCACAAAAATAATCCTGAAAGGATTTATGTGAATGTCCTCTTAACATAAAACAAGTTACGGCTTCTTTCAATAGATTCTTTCAAATCTTTCAGGGCTATTGAACGTAGTAGATTTATACCAGTGGCTATGGCGGCATCAGGCCTCTGGGCCACAGGAGATAAGCTTGTTTACGTGGTAAGTGCGAATACCCGGCTTATTTATATAAAAAAGAATTGTCACCTAATTTAATCTGTCGTCGTAAATCTGTGGCGGTCGTATATTGTCTGCAATAAATACAATATTTAAGATTGTATATCAAAAGTCTTGTTTGAAAAAAAATATAAAATACTTTATATTACAGGAAAACACGGAGCTATAAAAATGGTGAAATGTATAGCAAGGGAAATATACACACAAGTATACAAACGATACAAGAGGCAGTCTTACTGATAAAAAGTAGTCTCTTTCAGAAGCTTTGAATGAGAGATAAGATTATAAGAAAAGTATTCAAAGTGGCGGTAGATGCGTTCAAAGATCTCAAAACTTCAAAAGCGCTTAAGGTATCCGACAAAATATAAGTGAGAGAATAAAGAAATTTATGAACTAAAATAACTCGGTAACTTTCTGAACCAATAAAATACTATTTACTAGTAACTGCCTTCGCTTCGGTATATATTAGGTAAGGACCGTAAAATTAATTCTTTAAAATTGACACATTTTTATTTGTGACCCAAATTATTAACCCAATTTAAAATAAAACAAACCATAAAAATAATTCCAATCTTAATATAACACAGCTCTGAACTGCATTTAAATATGATTTTAACGGACAGCTATTTCTATGATTAACGCGAACAAACGCACAGACAAACCTTTGTGAGTTACATATAAATAGACAAATAGATAACAAATTTCTAAATAATTGTATTAAGTATATACTGTATTTAAAAAAAATCCCGAGAAATGGTTTGTCCCAAATATATTTCATATGCAATCAGCAATCAGTTACAGATTTATAATGTACCTTTTAGCGAATATACGATGAAAACACGTAACTCGGTTCAAACGTCTTTCGGAATATTGAAATCAGTTAATTTATTATGTTATAGCAACTTAAATCAATTACTCGACTCAACCAACCCTTTATAAACAACACATCCCTCTTCAAAGTCCATGACAATTAATGTGTCTTGTAAAGACCAAGTTGGAAAACCCTTGTATCCCAACCCAATTGATATGCAGAGATGATTGACGGGAGGAACAATATGGGAAGATAACATACAACGTACATATTACACAAAGTTATATCTATAACGGTGAAATGTTAGATAGTCGCTACTTTTGACAGATTTGAAATAGTTTTTGGGTGTTCTCTTATTTCCTTTATCTTCTTAATTAATAAATCCAATTGTTATTTATTTATTCTTTTTTATTTATTATATTAATTTATTCTCCGTTAATCAATCATTCTCCTTTAAATTCGTCTTGTGTCATCCGTCATGAAGCGGAATGTTGTTGGTGTGTTTGTTCGTGTCATTATTGATCTTGGTTGTTTCAACTGTTCCCTTCTCAATGCAAATCAAACAATCCCAAGCTCGATAGGGTTGCGTCATTTTTCCTCAAGGTTTCTATGACCACATTCAGACCAGCTCTACGACAAAATTATACTGCATTGTCATCCATGCATGTAAATATGCAATATTTCAGCTCAATTTTAATTACATTATTTATCAACATCGGGAAAGAGAAACGAATTATAAGCTTGTGAAAATGAGGAAAAGTTACCAAATAAACCACTACATATTATTATTAGCCACTTTCTTCACAAACGACATGTCTACAAGGAAATTACCAGTTAGTATGTAAAGGGACATCGTGGGTGCCCCTGCTAGAGTACTTTGTAATATTAATTAAACCATAGTTGCCGAGGTACCATACCATAGCGAGCAAGACCAGTTTGACAATAGGGCAAAAGGAATTCATATTTGCTACTGTTCCCTCTCACGGGTACGGAATTTAAATGAACTTTGGCCAACAACAATGACACCACAGACTTTTGTTCCCCGAACAATACATTTTACCGGTAGAATTAAAAACTGTGAACAAAAGAGTACAAATTCATATTGCGGCACACAGTGAACCCGCGACAATTACGCCGCAGCCACGATGCCTACGTGGATAAAAACACAACAAGGTCGTTCGTTTTATTCTCCACCATAACACAATACCTATCATTACCACCCGAATAAAGTGGCTTTCTGTTCAAATGTGACTCACATTGTAATTGACGATCGATTTATACAACTCGATATTGCTTCAGCAACTCCAACGGAGTTAGTGGTAGTGCTACAACAAAGTCAGTGATAGCGCTACAACAAAGTTACTGCTAGCGATACAACAGACTTAGTGTTAGCGCTACAACAAAGTTAGTGCTAGCGCAACAACAGATTTAGTGCTAGCGCTACAACAGAGTTAGTGATAGTGCTACGACAATGTTAGTTCTAGCGCCACAACAGAGTTAGTGCTAGTGCTATAAGAATGTTAGTGCTAGTGCTACACCAGAGTTTGTGTTAGTGCTACGACAAAGGTAGTTCTAACGCCACAACATAGTTAGTGCTAGTGCTATAAGTAAGTTAGTGTTAGTGCTACACCAGAGTTAGTGTTACTGCTACGACAAAGTTATTTCTAGCGCCGCAATAGAGTTAGTTCTAGTGCTACAACAGATTTAGTGCTAGTGATGTAGTGTAATGTAACTGGGAGATTATTTCATTTCCCTCGTTGTAACCCTTTATACGGATATCCAAAGCAGTAATGAACGAACCGTACACAGTGATTGTATACCTGAATTACTCCCTAACATTAATACCTTAAATTTGCTCGTGCAAAATGAACGCACGAGAAGCGAAGACATAACCGTGTTTAGAGCCATCACCGTATAAGTAGGTTGTAGTAACGATACGCGTTGACCCGTTTCCATCATGCGAGTAATAGTCTTATTATATTTTATGGAGCTCCCTTGCATACTTCGGGGACTGTTACGAGTGTATGCGCCACTCGGTGGAAATACCCTTTGAGGTTGGACCTTATTAGGTATTAGGCACCTTCCACGTACCTGGCTGTGTTGATGTTTAGATGTACGTGCTTATTGGATATTGGATTAAGTCATCTTTGAGTGTATTTCGCTTTATTTTTTCGAACTAGCAGAAAGACGAATATTTATTGCTTCAGTCTATTAATGCTTTATTACTGAACATAGGCCTCTCCTTGTCAATAAGGCGTAAGTTCGTCTTATCAGTTTCATATTTGCAGGTGTTCCATCTAATTTATCAACCGGACTTGTAATAGCAGATCGTTACGCCAAAAACAAATGAAATATAATAAGATGACCGATCCTATAATTACGCTTAACGAAATGGATTTCAATTTAGCATTCGGTTCAAATTTGCCGTCGTCAAATATGAATATTTTGCACAATTGTTTTATATAACCGAGCGGCAGTTCGCGTCTCAGACGTCGGAGATTTAATTTGAGATTGCGCCGGAATGGCTGCTCGGAACTTTGGCCATATTCGCGCGCATTAGCTGCTGCTGACAGTTTTTGTTACGACATACACATTGTACCACCTCGTTCCAGGGCCGCTTAGCCCATATCTGATGCTTAGAATCATCCTTTAAAATGCGAGAATTATTTAATACGTTGTTATACGGCTTCGACTATTAACGGTCAACTACTGAACACAAGCATCTCATAATTAAAAAGATCCAGAGCATGCTCCAGCAGTACAGTAACTTAGAATGTTGATCTTCCTGAAGTGAAATCCTACACGCAATTCTAGTTTTTTTCAATTCAAAGTATTTATTTAATCTATAGGAACATCGAGCTCACTTAATGAAAGTCAAAATATTACATGAAAAGTAAAGATTTCTACAATTTATTGTTATGCAATAATAAAATAAATACCAATAAAATTGGTCACTGATTTTAAAAAACTGTAACCAATCCCATTTTCAAAGTTATGTGCGCATTAAAAATTAAATATCACATACTTCGGTGAAGAAACAGATCTGAAGGAAACTTGCACTCTTGAGAGTTTTCCATACTGTTCTCAAAGATGTGCGAAGCCTAACATTCCGCACTTCAGCGAGATGGACTTTAGGCTGTACCGGTCACATTGTGAGAGGAAACCCGAGCCCAGCAGTGGGTCAGTTATTATTAGATTGCAGTGAGGACATACTCCGGCACGTTGCTGCAATGCGAATTGGTGGGGGTATAGCGACCAACCCAAATCTAGGAAGTGTTTAAGCATCAAGGCTGCCGATTGCTATGTAGTCTACTATAATCGGACGGCTTTAACCGATAATGATTTTGAAAGAAGGTCACTTACACGTTCAAAAGTTACTTCTATCAGACGCATCTGTTTAATCCTCGTATAGAACACAAGGGGATGTGTCACCTAGTATTGATACGATCAATGCATATAATCAATATTGATTGACGAAATACTTGAACTTGAATTAATAAAAAAACTTGAAAACTTTATTAGTACTTTATAAGCATACTTTTGGCAACCCTAGTCTTCTCCAATGTTCGCATAAAACAATATTACCACACGTATTTATACATATATAACTACAAGAGTCATAGCGTAAACTTGGACGGTGACATCTATGTATAGTGTGACTTATCAAACAAATTCAATTAATCGTAGACCATCATCTGCGAATTTACATGAATATTTTGTAAAGATAAGGATTTAGTAAGATCCATAAATGTTTTAATATTTCATCTCATACAGTCCTGTCCGTGTTCTTTGTGCGGAAAACTTGTAGTTTCCTCAAGACTGTTGTAATCTTCTTCAGAGATAAAGTCCTTTGTAGTTACCTGCTTCCCTCTGCATTATCATATTCGCTACGCTAGTCGACAAAGAGATACTGACTAGGAAATAATAGGGAATAATAAAATCTACATAAGACTGAACACTAACATTTAAAAACCGGTCAAGTGCCTGTCGGGCTTTGTGCAATGTAGGATTCCGTAGTAGACGTAGTAACTAGTGAACCTGTTGAGCGAAGATATCTGATATAGTTTTCCTTAATTCAATATTAAAGATACACTCATGATATTTTCCAGATTTCCCGAAGCAAACGTTTAGCTGTTTGGAAGGGATTCACAAAACCCTAGCGAAAGTTATCATTTTAAATGCTTAATATAAATATTTCACAACAGAATCTTTAAAAAAAAGGTTTCATACACTTATTATATGATCCTACAACATACTAGGGTAGACTAAAAATCTCGGCTAAGTGCGTGTCAAGCTACGCGCAATTTAGGGTTCCGTAGTTGACATTATAACTCCTTAATCAATTAAGCGTGTCCATCCAAAACAACTTTCCTTCTAAATTTAATATATGAAGTACTGTAATGTTTTTTTTCGGACTTCTAGAACCCACCATTTAGTTTATAGAAGGGGGTACACATGACTCTGACCATAATTATAACTTAAGCTTAATATTTCGAAAACGGATCCCTAAATCAAAAAATGGTCTTTCGGTACCCATAATGATTTTAAAAGACCTATCTAACGATACCCATACGATGGACTTCTCCATCATCTTCACGAGAAAAAAAACTCGTCCCAATTTACCAGTAGGTGAGATCGTTCCATCTTCACGCGTTCTCGTTCCAGGTCTGTCTCGCCGGGCTTTCAGACATGATCCGAGCCGCGTCCTTTCGGGCGCGAACACCACCGAGATTTGAACAACTCCATCTCGTCGTTTTTTTGTCAACGAGCTTCTTACTTAGCAAAGCAGGCGTTTTTTTCGTAGCTATCGCGACGCGGGGCGGGACGCTGATCCAATGCGGATTGTTTGAGATTTAATTAATTATGACGGTATATTAGGACAATATACCTGCTAGGGTAGTATTTTTACGTGTTACTGAGTTCTTTATAATGCTCAGCCTAAACCAGTGGTCCTAAAAGCATGAAACGTTATAAACAGGTTCCTTAAATGATCTTGACTATTGCTAATAGGAAAATATTATTATTTTAATAATAAACGTTAACGCCACAACAAACGCCTAGATTTCCTCGCTAGATTTAATAAACATTTTGTAATTTTTTTATAATAAGTTTAGTGAAGTGAATACGGAACAGAGCCAAACGAAAGCGGTATTACGAATTTAATCTCGCAGAAATGTGTGCGGTATCGTAGGAATGGCTGCAACAAAGCTTCTGTTCTGTTTACGATCGTCTACAGCCATACAGGAAAAAAATCTCAGCAATCGACAATACTACATGTGTTTTATATCCAACAGGGATATAGAATTCGTTGTTCCGTCAGTGATTTATTATGTCGAAAGGCAGATGAAAAAATCGAGGTTTATTACTTTTACCTATTTCTTGAGACGTAAATTCCATTTTTAAATTAATTCTCTCTGTCTCTCTTCAGTGTGCATTACTGAGGACCGTGCTTCTGACACCAAGCTTTTCCAATCGCTTGTGTCCAAGTCCGGCGATCAGCAGTTTGTGGAGTGTTGAGCTGGTAGCTCCAGGTGTTTGGATACCTGATTACTATCACTTAATACAATTGCCTCGAGCTCTCTTGACGAAATGTAACTTTATGCCTGCGTCAATGTATGTTGTAATAGACATGAACTGTACTATAATTAACGCATTAATATAATGGCTTAGTTGTTTTTATGCCAACTACAAATCATTAATTATCATAAATTAAGTAATGTACATTAAGTTTCAGGTGTCTTATTATTTTACGGCTTAAGAGGTAGTGTCCTGCATAGACGGCGGACGAATATATAAGGACGAACATAAGTAATTATCTACATAGGATAACTTGTCTTTAGGTGGGTAATTAAGTAGGTAATATCGTTTCAACTATAAGCAGCAATACGTACTAGCAAGTTACAGAGTTCAAATAACAAATAGCTTTTCTGTGTCTATTATATTTCTGTCGCTGGTTGTACTCGTTGAGTGTCATATCTTCTACTGCTTCATTACTTTTACAATGCTGCAATAGTAGAATAATGTGTTATTTTAATTATTTAATGGTTTTATTTCACTGATACCGTTTTGTATAATAGATATTATACAAGATTAATAGGCAGAAAGATTTGTATTTATACAAAAAGGTATGATATATGATAGTTCGGTATTGTCTATCGAAGCTGTAGGCTATATTACTATCTATATTATCTTATCGTTGGACTATATTATCGTTGGATTAGCTACAGCGCAACATAAGATAACCCGACATAATCCGAAACTTACAATTAATCCGCTCGCTGCAATATACGGCATTGTACTCTAAAGTGATAATTAACGGTGAAAATTGCAATATAACGTCGTAAAACTAATGTGAACCAATTTAACAGTCGCGTGTAATTACACTTAACATCACTCGAACAATTCAATCTTGATGTTAATAATGTATCAAAAGAAAACAGGTTTCCAGTGGCAGCAAAATAAATCTGCAACGACACACACACATCCTTGATGGACACAGATTCTTATAAAATATTAATTGATTGATTCGTTATGCCGTGTTCGTCTTGCTAACATTATCCCGGGTCACTGGTTACGGGAATAAAACAATAACGACGTGAATAACACCGCTAACTGCACCACGAGAGTACCAACGCTGGATCTAATAAATCATTTTAGATTGCCAGCAACTGGCTGGCAAACCAAATTTGGCCGAAGCTATTTCGTAAGGTTATTAACAAACAATTTTGATCGAGTAGCGATATGTAATTTGCGTACATAGCTAGATCATGAATAAATTAGTTCTTGTCACTTTATGTTTATGATTCAGGGACCAGGGGCTGATATTTTACGCGTCTGTAGGGTATGCCATTTTACCGGCCAGCCGGCTGGTTGGTATGCATGAGCATCCTCCACCTCCCGGAGAGTAGTCCTTTCTCTTTGTCTGGACAAAAAAAAATACATATAATAAATATGTAGCTGATCGCTGCCTGTACATGCAATCTGCATAATGGGGTTTGTATTTATTTATTGGATATGGATTATTAGA